>PNEQ01015101.1:36811-87648 GCA_003012365.1 Medauroidea extradentata
TATATATATATATATATATATATATATATATATATATATATATATATATATATATATATATATATATATATATATATATAGACACACACAGTAAAACCTGTCCAAAACGGACCCTCCATAAAACGGAAACCTCCATAACGCGGAAACGGACTACTTTAGAACGGAAATCATAGTAAATGTGTTCATGTTGCTTGTAACCCGATACATACTATGGACATGAGTTTGTATAGAAAAACTATTCTTGAATGTATGCCGCGAGTTACATTAAAAAAGTTAAAGTTCTCTGCAGTTAATTACCATGTACGCTGTTTTTTCTTTTCGTTAATAGACAGCTCTGCGACAGTTTTCCTGACATCTGAAATATCAGAAGCAGATGGCTGAATCTGGCACAGTAAAGAAACCATGCACTTCAATTTTGATAGTAAGATAAAAATAATATGAAAGAGAATCTCGTCAGCATCGCGTTTATCTTCACATATTATTTGGCGCACTAAACTGGTGTGTAATGTTTTCATAGAACTATAAGCGGTGACCCTAAAATTTTATTTTTGCATAGTATGAAGTAAAGACCAATACACTGACCTTATGTTCCAATTTACAGATTCAGGTCGTATTTTCTGACTTACAGCAGTCAAAAAAATGGCATTTTTAGGCATTTCCAGAGGCCATAAAATAATGTTTCTAACAAGCATACCGAATTTTCAAAACATGGCTTCTATAGTTTCAAGTGGGTGTTTTTTTCCTACATAACAACAATAAGAATAAGTTCAGTGGTTTTGTGATAAAAAAGTTTTCACGTGACATGCTACAACACCCTCCAACGGCTAAGTACACAGCACTCTTAAGTGACTGTAATGGGTGTTCATTTTTATTAGGTTGAGTGCATTTGGTTGCAAGTTCTGTCTTAAATACTAGTGTGTGAAATGCAAATGCATAAAACCCTTTCTCTTAGGGCGAAAGCAAAAGCAGTTGAAGCATACGAAAAAGAAAAAGTGCCTCTAAAACAGTTAGTGGTGCACTTTAGTTGCAGGAAAACACAGATATATGACACAATAAAAAATAAAGGCAAAATTCTTGAGTGGTTTAAGAAGACAGCAGGACAAGTTAAACAAATAAATGCAAGATCATCAAGCCTGAAAATGAAGACGTTCCTTGTATGGTAATATAAAAGATGTAGCTTTCACACTGTACAGAATAATATTTTGTTGTAAAATAATAAGTTCATAATTATGTTTTTGTACAATTTTGATGACCTAGGTTACTGAAATCACAAACTTTCATAATGTGCGTTTTATTATTTGAAAATATTTATTACCTGCTACTTTACCTGTATAAAAAGGAAACCTTTCAAAACGGAAAAAATTGCTGGGTTCTATTGAGTTCCTTTGTGGACAGTTGTTACTGTGTGTGTGTGTGTTTGTGCGTGTCTGGGCTTGTGTGTGTCTGTGTGTCTATTTAGGCACACACACTGTAAACTGGGATGAGTAGGGAAAACATTTTAAGCAAACAGTTTTAGTGTAAAATTTGTTTTAAGAACTGAATTTATGATAGGTAATTTATTGATGTTTACAAAGAGTACTTTATTAAAATATAATTGTATTTAAGATAAAGATTTAAATAAGGTGTTTGTATATAATTCTTTCCATATACACCTCAGTTTTCCTATTCACCCCAGTGTGTGTGCATATATATTTTGTAGGAGTAGGGTTTAACAGGAAGCAATTAAGTGAAAAAATATGCAAGTCTTTTCTCAAATATTGAACACTTATAACAATTACATTCTATTGGGACTGTAAGAAAATGCAATAATTTCTACATTTCTACTAAATACTGCCAACAATAAATCTCAGATTATATACAACAGGAAGAATTTAAATATTTACTGGCTTTTGTTGGTTTTAAAAGTACATTTTTGCTAAATGAATCTGGAGGTATTGTAGTACTGTGTACTGAATGTGTTCATTAAGTTATGCCATGAACAGGGCTTATGCTTGATACAGTTAAACCTACTTTAAATAGGACCTAATGTATAATAATTATGTAATTTTGTAACAAATTATAGTTTAAGAGATGTTCCAGAAGTGTTATTGCAGGTTTGTGGTTTATTTTGTCCATTTGTTTAAGGTCACAACCCTTCAGATTTAAATGGTACAAAAACAGCTATAATCATGGGTTCTCACATCAGTGACGTTGATGCATTAATTTTGACCCAAGAAGGAAGGTCTAGTACACCATATGTAATGTTGGGATCCAGCCGTAGCATGGGTGCGAACCGCTTATCATTTTGGCTTAACACCCACGGTAATATTCTTCCTCAAACTTTCTCAGTGAATGGTTAATTATATCGTAATTTAATAAATATTTCCTGATTTACTAAAATTAAAAACAGTAATCTCTGCCCATTACAAGTTAATGGCTAATGATTTTGTACGACACTTTTGATACAAGGAGTTGTATGACATTGTTGATACAAGAATTACGACAGGAAGTATGTTTTCTTCTGACAGTATTGTTCTGAAGTAACAACACATGTCAAATGATGTCATAGAAATTAGTGTAGAAAATGTAATGTATTGTTTTATAACGTGATTGTAAAGTGATTGATGAACCTTTGAAAAAGGTTAATTAATATTTAGCATTTACAAAATTTCACAAACTATTTAAGACGAAACAAATTTCTGAGTTTTGTATTATACCTGCCAACCGAGGACATTTAAAGAATAATAATATAACATTTTATTGAGAAAATTAAAAATTCCTTACTATTAACCATCAGAGTAATATACTTTCGTTGGTTATGCAAGTTTTGATAAAATATATATGGGTCTACTTGGGGCTGATTTCATATGAGGCAATTTTTTTGTTTGCATATAATTATTTTTGTCAAGTTATTATACATTATCTAAATGAAACACATTAAACAATTGGAATATTGCCTTAACTATTTTAAATATTTATGCTCATTAACCCCCTACCATAATACACCGTCAAAAATTTAGCATATATAGATATTTACAATTATATTTTACACTGACATGACTCAATACTTAGTTCAGTTACCTTTATATTTACTGGTTCTGGCATTCCCACCTTTTGAACTTATCTGTCTAGAGATTAAACAGAAAATATTTGTCCACATAAACTATAATAAATAATCTAGGCCTCGCATAGACTATTGCAAAGACAACAAAATACCTTTAAACAGAAAAAGTATGTAATTAAATGTAAATAATTATTTTATGAACTCAGTCAAGGTGCTTTGGCCCCATGGTCCTTCTACTACCTAATTTCATCAGTCACAGCTGACTTGTGGTCTCACAAAAAAATTTATTTCCCTTAGTTTTTTTTTTCCATTTCCTTTACTGTTTCATATTTTAAGCTGAAACATTACTTAATATTTTACACAATCACGTAGTACATACACATATCATTCTCAGTCTTTAAGAGCATTGGGTCTTGTAAGGTTTAAGTACAGTAAAACATCTCTACAACAACAACCCCTTATTGGTTTCTTGAGTCTAGGGTCGTTATATAGGATTGGTCGTAATAAAAGGGGTCATTATAAAGGGTTGTTGTAATAAAAAGGGGTTTTTGTAATAAAAGGGGTTTAACTTTTTGTACAAGAGAGAAACACATATTTTACAGTCATAATTAGTTCTGGAAATTTAATTTCTCACACACAAGTCTTATTTAAGATATGAACTCTCTAAACTAGCCAACCTGTTCATATTGAATCTATATGTTTATTCTGGGTGATGGTACTTTCTCGGGCGTCGCACTTTATCATGTCCGTAAATCCTGTATTACCACTGTCCATCTGCCTGCCCCAAGGGCTTCACTTGAGGACTATCTTCAGGTGGGTATACAGAATAAAGGATACAAGCAGAGTTCATCCTTGCAGTGTTGGCTTCTGGTGTTGACAGGCTCAGTGACTAACTAGTTTTAAGGTACCTCAGATTCCCACATGAATTATAGTAGTGTATGAATTTGGTAGGATTCTAGAATGTATCTCACAATCAAATTTGGGTAGTAGAGCAGCAAGTGCGACAATTTTCATAAGGTGTGAACTATTTTTCATAATGACTTCAATATTTGACTGTGTGGACTTCCCCTGCTACTGTGGCAGCAATGATAGTTTCAGAGGATGCCTGTCATTTCACTGAGGCTTTCATAAGCCAAAGTAAACAAGAGTATAAACCCTTCCTCACACTAGAGATTGTATTTTTCTGCCCTTTAACATTAAACATGCATGCACATATGTAAAATTGTAATTTGTTGTTGGTTAGGAAAATTGATTTATTATTGTTATTTTATCTCATTTGTTGTTGGTTTGCAAAGCGTTTTGATAGGTATTTTTTAAATCTTTGGTGTATCAATAGCCATTTCTTGCTAAAGCAAGCCACATTCATCTTGAAAGTTTCCAAATATGTTTATTAAGATAAGTTTACTGTAGCAGCTGATTTTTCTGGTACTTTAGCTCGTATGCAGTGCATTGGAAGTTGCTGCATGGTGGATCATTCTATTCCTGCTCCGTCAACTTGCTGACTTCTTTGGCCATTACCTTCTTGTAAAGTGGATGCCTTTCAGACTACTCAACTGCTGGCTTTTATGTGTGCAGTGCTGTAACATTTTAATATACTTGCAGTTTTAAGGATGGATTTGTATACTAGTCGTCAAAGCTCTGAGGTGGTATGTGTGTCTGCACCTCATTCCTATTTGCAGAAATGTTTCATAGGGTAGCTGGCTTTTATTTTTGGCTTTTCGTAATTATTAATTATAGACCAATTATTATACCATTTTGTTTATCTGTTTAAGTATGTGTTCAAAGCCAGAGTCTCACTCCCATAGAAACATGTCCCTCCAATTTTATTAATGTCACTTAAGGGTGCCGTCTACCCACGCGTGAGAGGCTCAAAAGCGACAGAGCAGTAAGGTCGACCTTGAAGCGCGCATCAAATACCGCGTTGCCTCAACAAGCCAAGCTCTGAACTAGCATGCAAGGTTTCCGCTGAACCGTTTTTACTTTGGGACTTTCAGCGACAACACTATCATTTTATCTTGCGCGACAAAAGGGAAAGAGTTGCTCTGCAGGTCTATAATATTCAGAATATCGTGAAAATGATTTCTCTTACATAAAAATGAGTGTCAAAAGTCCCGATTCGGTCACTTTCACACTCAAAAAAATACTTTTTAGGAACGATAACAGTTAATGGCAAAATTATATACATATACTAAGATCCTTAAATGCTTTTCGTAGCCTAACCATGTGATAACATGTTGAATGGTTTTCGAATGAAATCAGGATTGTTAAAGGTCTGCGCACCTCTTCACGATTCTAGTAGACGGTGCCCTTAAATTAAATTGGGTGTCTACTCTATGTTAGCAATGAAAATTAAATGTAATATATTCTGTAATAAAAAGTAACAACTCTTTACATCAATTTAAGATGCTTATGTGTTAATATACTGTATTTGTTATATTTTACCAAGTATTTATGTATATTTTTTTTTTTATAATTCCAGGCAAAATTACTTAGCAAACAAATTATTTTAATTGTATTTAGGCATACAGCTTTTACATTCACAACAAAATTAATAGTTCTAAACTACCAAGTGAAATATTTCTTCAGTTGAACTTTTACCATGTTAGAATTTTTAATTAGAAGCAAAATTATGTAAATCTCGTCATGAATAGCATTGTATTTCAGTTTAAACGCTCTGTTACGTAGGTGACAGTTACTCGTTCTACTCAGAAGAGGCAGCAGGTATAACTGGACTAGAAATGGCACTAGAACTGATTAAAACTGGCCAATGTGTTGCTGCAATTGTGGGAACAGTAAACATGATATCACTGCCGCAACCTGCATTAAGATATAAAAGTCTTGGATGCCTTTCGGACGATGGAAAGTGCCGGGCTTTCGATGTAAGTGGTAAGTGATAAATAAAATACAGATTTGTACTACTTTTTTAAAAAAAGAAAATACCCATTTCCCTAAAGCGTGGGTGAACATTGTGGGTCATCAAAATGTTGAGAATGAGGTTGATGTTGTTAGGTGCGTATTTCTCATACAGTTGTCAACAATTCTAATAAACATTGCACCATGAAGTACATTAAAAAGGGTGTGATAAGTTATGACTCCTCATGTTCAGCTGTCGTGAATAATCACAAGACCATATTGTGGAATATATTTCTTATTAAATAACCTTATTTAATCATTTATATACTTTATTTTTAATTTGGCCATGCAAAGTTCACTTGTGGTTGTAGGTATTTGTTAACTTCACCTTTCCATTTTAAACATTTTAAATACTTCCTAAAATACTTATTATAAACTTTTTTTTTTTTTTTTCCTTCAGGGGTGTCTGTCACCCTTGGAAGCATTTCTGATCACAGGTGGTAAATATATTTCCAGCTTTTTTTTATAAGTACTGTTTAAGCAGAGTGTTAGTCTAGTTTAGAACCACCTGTATATTTAAACATATTGGATTCAAAGTTTTGTACCTGATGTGGATAACTTAATGTAGGTGTTCCAATGCACTCTCCAAATCTGACTCATCAAAGCATTCAGATGGTTGATGCTTTCGTGTAATAGGCCTAGATTTACACTTTTTTACTACTTACATCAAAGTTAATATGTGCGCCCTCTTGTCCAAATCCAAATCCATACTTAAATACATATTGTACAGTATGACCACTTTTTTACAATTCTCATGGGACCTGGAAAAATTGTTGTAAAATGCAGGAATGTGTAGAAAGACGAGAGTTTCTTATGTAAAAGCAACAAATGGGGCCATAAAAAGTAAGCGTAAATTGTGGGAAAGTATTAAAATGGGATGTGTAAAAAAGGGAGTCTACTGTAGTTATTTAAAGTCTTCGTCCAAAATCTTTGTTTTGGTTTAACAAAGTTTTTTCTTAAAATATTTTTTACAGTCACTATAATAAGTTTTGTATTCTGCTTAAATTACTAAATGTTGAAAGTTAATAGAAATTTAATGCACTGTAACTGAATATTTGTATTTTATATTCATATGCAATATTTCTTCTACTGTATTTCACTCAATCTGTGCTACTTTTGGACCTGCACTGTAAGCCTAGGTTGGCCTTATGGTAAATCTAATCAAGGTTGTAATCAAATCTCAAAGGCTATTATTCATGTATGAGCAAATCTCTACCATTACGCTTAGTGTATGAATCAGTTTTTGCAAACCAAAGAAAGTATGCCAGGACTTTCTTTCTTAAGCATCCATGGTTATACTAGCAAATATCGTAACACAAGCACTAAAGAATATTTAAAGATGCATGCACTTCTTGGATGGTAAATCACCACAATTATAAAACACCTTCGAAGTCGAGTACGGAAAAGAAGTGAAATGTGTAAGGGTGAAAGGTTTTATTAAAAAATATTTAACAATATTTTTTAAGGTTGTTATTTAATGAATTTACTTTTATTTTTTTTTTACGGTATGAAGTGTAGCAGTACCAGAAATGATTTCTGCCATAATATTTAATTTTTTAATTAGTTATGGGAATATTAAGTTCTGACAAAGTGATATTCTATGTATCTGTTAGCAATTGACCCTCATACAAAACATTGCTAAAAATTGTGCTTCCTTAGCAGCTAGGTTAACTTATTGTGAATGTTTCTCCATAAACTTACAAAACATGACACGACAAAAATACTAATAAATATTGACGATGCCACAAAAATTGAACTGATAGACGGCAGCGAACCGCAACGTGACTTACCGCCATATTGTCTCGTACACAACTGGTTCTTCTGCTTCCTGTGCAGTTGTGCCAACTCTAGCACCTAGTAAACAGTTGACGATGCGCACCAAGCTCGTGCGCAGGAAATACAAACACTGAGGTCCAAAGTCAGAACACTAAATAGTATATACACAAGTCTGAGAAGAACACATTATACAACACTGAAAATTTGGCCAACACATAGGCTATATACAAAAATACTAAGTCCAAACACACCGCCCACCTTGAAATGTTCAAGTTTCAAAATAATTAACATTGTTCAGGTAAAGGACACAATTTCACTACCTGGCATTTGAAGGCTCCATTGGCAGTGCGCACCATAGTGACTTGTGTAATGTCATCACCACCTGGATGGAGTTCCTCCACACATGCAAGGCGCCACTGCAGTGGAGGTAGTCTTTCATTCCTGATTACCGCAAGTTGGTTCAGAGTAACACTAGAGCCAGGTTCCAGCTATTTTGAGTGTTGCTGGAGTGGATGAAGGTAACCCTTGTGCCAGCGTAGCCAAAAGTCCTGATGCATCCGTTCTACCAACTGCCAGCGTCGGCAAGATTGGGTTCAGGTACAGCGACAAGGGGCTCAAGAGTTAAGAAGTGTTCTGGAGTTAGAGCAGCAAAGTCATTGGGGTCCGAACTGAGAGGGCACAAGGACCTGGAGTTTAAAACAGCTTCCACCTGGACGACAACAGTGTACAACTCCTTAATGGTTAGAACTTGTTCCCCAATGACACGTACCAGGTGGGTCTTGAAAGACTTCACTCCAGCTTCCCATAAGCCACCAAAGTGAGGAGCAGCAGGGGGGTTAAAATCCCATGTTATTCCGAGTGGTGAAAAGGTCTAGAAAAATCTGTTCTGGTGAGTAGGCGATGCAAGGAGCTACTGAAGTTCCCTCAGGTAGTTGTGGGCACCGATGAAGTTCGTCCCACTGTCACTGTAGATGTGTGACGACCTTACTCTGTGAGATACAAACCATTTGTAGGCAGCTAAGAATACATCAGTGGACAAGTCCGAGGCTACAACGACTGTTGAACAATTGCACTCATGCTTGACATATTTCGAAACATAATGAAAACCCTTCGATGCGCTGTTTACACTGCGAGAATGTAACAAGAATACTTCATTTTTAGTTTCTAACATGACTGAAAGATAAGTTGCCTAGTGTGGTTGGCAACGCAAGCAACACTACACAGTGTCATCATCTTTGGCTGCTGTTGGACCACTAAGGCAAATTGAACGACTTTGTTAATGAGGAGCACAGTCCCTGTCCTTTGCGTACACAAACACTGTAATTAATTGGATCATGAATTCTGGTGCCATCGGCACGTCTCTCCGACAAACTTTAGGAACGATAAAACACGTGGTCACTCACTCACATCTAACGGTTGCAATTTTCACTTATTCTGTAATTGTCCAATGGCCGGAGGTGTGGAACACTTTCTGAACTGGGGACCCTATTCAGCACGATCAAAAGACACTTGAGAGGGACTGGGCTGTCGTGTTAGTTAAAATTGCTAAGGTGGTGTCTTCAGTACTTCCACTGGTCCGTAGGCAGGCTCGATGGCCCTGTCTGGGTCGTCCCCTTTGTTCATCCCCAGTGCACCTGTACACCTGGGTGGACGTGTTCTCGCTGTGCACCACTAGATGGCACAGGGATGTCAGGAAAGTGACGAGGGGCTATGTTCGCCGCTCAGGCAGACCATGTCATTATGTTACTGGTTATATAGATGTGCCACATCATGATTTTGACTCCAGTTTTCGAAAATGCTTATTTACTTTTGACAGTGTTTTTATTACAATTTTTGTTCTAAAATGTTCTAGAATTTTTGTGCAAATATGATCTGTTAAGTAAAATTAGGTAGCTCCCTTGCATAAACACAACGGGTCTTGCTGAACACTGAAGAACAACTGGGGCAAGTGTTGCATGTGCTTGTCGTACTACACGCATACGAGCAACGCTAGCACCGCGTAAAAACATTTTCCGTAGTGAAATTAGCGTATGTAGACCAGTTAGACCTTCTGCATGAAGCACATAAACAATAACACTATCACTTAAAAATTACATCCTCATACACTTACACTTAAACCACTCAGGTAACCTTAAGTTGTAAGTGTTGTCACCCTGATGTTTACATTTCTGTGCCTGCACACCTCCCCTGAAAACCAACAGACAAATAACCCTTGATATGGCCGTGAATCAGCTTCGTTCTTATGTCCATGCTGCTAAAGCAAATAAAAGGGGGACAGCAGAGCCCTGCGTCCTGGTTCTCTTTCTGACCTTCCGCGCCTACCTAACCTCTCTCTGCGTGCAAACGCATCACGATTTGGCTAGGGCTAGAGCAGGTACGATGACATAATAAAGAGCAAAGAAATAACATCACAGTTTGTGAATAAGCTGAGTGACAGCACTGCCACTTTAGAGGTGTAAGATTGGATACAAGGGTTGGAGATGGCAAAGTTCACAGGGGACATAATGTCTCCGAAAACCCTCACATTGGTATGAAATAGTTGTGCAAATTTTTTAAAACTTAAAAATCAACATTTTTTACACCTCCAGTTTTTACACTTCCCCAAATTTTACACCTACATTTTGTGGTCCCATTTGCTGCTTTTACATTAAAAAGTTCCCTCTTTTGATGCTTTTCCTGCATTTTACTACAACTAGCCAAAGTCCCTTGAAAAGTTGTTGCATTACCTGCGCTCTACTATGGTATACATCATTTGCATTTCTTATACCATGTGCAGGGTGGTAGGTTAAGACACTTAAAGAAGAATTTACATTATGTTTAGGGCATTTCAAAAGAAAGTTCCAGTTCTATTTGGTACCAATTCTCAAGTTACAAACAATTCTTGCTCTGACTACATCTTTTCAGTGCTATTACGACCTGATATGGCATTGTTCTGAAAAATGTTTGCACAGAAATTTATGAAGACAGGACCAGTCTTGTCCGTGAAACCCTATTGGCACCCTGCACCAATAGGAAATATAGTTTAAAATAGTTGAATTTAAATGTTGAGTATGGACAAAGTGTTAAAAGAATGAACGTGTGCTGGTGTTGCCAGTGCAGGCTAAATTGGCAAGTTTTCATGTTTTTACTACGAGTTCTCACTGTGACTAGCATCTACGACAGCTGGGCTTAAACTGGCAGGACTAGGAATTACCTCAACTTTTCCCGGCAGAGTCATGCCACCTCGCACGTCCAATGAGGACATTGCATGACCTGGTGACTGGCGTTCCAACAAAAACTAAATTCAAAATATGTACTCCTTGACAATGGGAATATAAATTAAGACTTACAATTTAGCACCGTAGTACTTGTAAAACCTTTTAAAACAATCCAGAACCTCCTAGAAGCACTTTCTCTGATAACAAATATAAGCTAACCTGAAAAGCCAAAATAATACCCAAAACTGATAATCCTCATTAAAACGACTCTGTTAAACAGTTTGGAAAAGATCGTTACTAGTTAAATAATTGCATTGTTAAGATAGTCAAAGAATCGAATTATTACTAAGTGTAAAAAAAGGGTGTGCCCGCTTCTCAAGCAGGTACTGTAAACATAGGCTGCCAATCTTGGCTGAGCGAGGCTCAGACCAAGGCACACTACCACTTGACACATCCACCCATGAGTTAACGCTCTCAACACTTCCACAAACACAACAACAACACAGGTATACCAAATAGCTACTAAGAAAGTTAATGCAGATTCTTTACAAAAATAGAGTGTATTAACGTTCCAAATCGTGTACAATTGAGCAATTACAAACAACATGCTAACGAAGTCAAATGGGGCATGACCCAAATACACAAGAACAATAAGCTGCTGAAAAGTATGAAGTTTAATTCGTTACAAGAAATACTTTAGTGTGAATGAGCGAATACACGCGCACTCCATAATAGGAAAATAAGCTACAGGGACACATACCCGATTGTGCTGAACTCGCGGTCACGACGACACAACCCTGATTAACAACAACGCAACAAGTGAACTAACTGAAACCAACTGAACAAACGTAGAAAACAGAGAGCAGAAAACTAAATTACAAATTATAAACTTACCAAAGAAAATACCAGATAGTGTTGCCGTGGTCGTGAGCCAACACAACTGCCCATGAGCGGGCCCAGGAGAAGACTGACTGGCTGGCACACACACTCCGGCAAACTCAGCCGGCGCGGAGGGGAAAGGGAGAGGGGCGGAAGGAGGGTGCACACGAGCATGACCGACAACTGCCGAGCGTACACGAAGTCATCCAGGCGGAGCAATTAAACAATCACTTTGACGAGGCACTCAAGTTCTTGTCCAGGCAACCTGACGGTTAACCCTTTATCAGTATATAATGCACACTGAAGTTCTTCTTCTCAGATACCAGACTTGGGAGTCACAGACTCCCAGTACAAGGGGTTCCACACTGTATGCCGAAAGTACAGATTTTTTTTTATTAATTTGTTACTTCCTAAAATTATAATTAATGTTATACAATCTCCCATTTTGCAAATAAAAAGTTTGGACCTACACCTATGAAATAGAAACACAACTCTTTCCCAAAATCTAAAATACAGATATGCTCCTGTTAGAGGCATAAATATACCTATTGGGATCTCACAAATTTCAGAAGTCAAGTTAATATCTCTGATAAAACAAAGAAATAAGCTTATTTAAAAAAAAATTTTTTTGCTCAAAAATGTGCACACAGGAGCCAGTTTTTTTGCCCAACTTAAAATCATACATCTGTCCAGCATACAGTCACGTCTTCGATTGAAAATATCCTTGAACAAAAGAAATTGTCCAAAGATCTGACTTTATTCAAGGGACTGACGGCCCAGTTGAAACAAAAGAAAATTGGCAAGAGCAGCAAGTCATAGCATTGATGTTGTTGATGTTATCTCTCTCAAAATAACTCTGGCCCCGATACTGAAGCAGTGTAGTAATGAGCCGTCCGGCCTTGCCATTGTCAGCCAGGTCTGTTGTGATGAACTGAACAGCATTTCTGTTAGCAATCAGCCAACTCGTTGAACTCTTCTTTCTATTTGCGACGACTAGCTCTGTTGGTATTTAGTACTGCTCCATGGATATGGAAATATTTAACTTATATGTTGAATTTGAAAGATTTTATTTCTGCTTCCATTTATTATTCCTAATGGTTTCATCATCATTTGTATAAAACATTTTTTAGTCTTCTGTTCACTAGTTAATTGGCGTGTAAAAGTCTCCTAGTGAAACAAAAATACACTAATTACTCTCATGTATATAATGCCATATCTTAAGTGTTAACAAACATATTACTGTGTGGTTGTGTGATACGACCTCTGCAACACCATGACCCTATGTATGCAGTAAATATTCTTGAACAATTTCCATTCCGTTATTAAAATCTACTTCATTATCTACACTGGCGGTTTCACAATGTCTGTTTAAGTTATTGGTTGTTCAACTACGTTCTTTTTTAAGCAAAACAATTATGTGGCAATTAATGTTGAACTGTTTCAAGACATGGTATAGTAATTGGAACTAGTAAGTTAACCATTGAGTACTGTCTGATAACCCATTGTTGTATTAACCATAGCTTGAGCAACACATAAATTGCAAACCAGCTCTTATAATTTAATTTGACAGTTATCAGAGCAACATCACGCATTACGCATTATGCTATTTATTCATACATGATTTTTGGACTGCATCCCGCTTGCACGAAAACTCTCGGCCACAGTGCAACACTTTTAGTACATGGCGACGGTTTGTACACCTGACCCTGTGATAACTACTGTGCAGTACTCAGATAGCCAATCACAGGCTTGGCTTTCACTTGTTGCCTAATAAAGTATACAAGTGTGTCTTACAAGTCCCCACCATTCACCAACACTAACACACAGCACAGCTAGTGTCAGCAAATTATCTCCAGGCCCCGAAATTATCCCTAATATGTCAGAGAACAAACAAAAAAAAGGATCCAGAAGAATCTGACGAGTCTACCACCCTGCCAAATGTGGCATAGATTAGGTACCTTCAGCCAAACATAGTTATGCTGTCATTGTCCTTCAGCAATGTGGCTATAACAGTATTTATAATTCCCTAATTGAAATGTAACATATACATGTATCAATAAAATAAAAATACGAGATTCCTTCCCCCAATGCTCTCCCACGTTCGAAACTGAAATACAAAAAAAATTACTTCCCCAAAAAAAATCTTTTAAATAGGCCATTTCACATTAGGCCTGCAGTATTACAAAGTGTTCCCTAAAATGTTTATAGTCACTAGCCTTTGAATTAAGATTGTTTCGTTCAGCTTCACTAAATGCTAACTTGGCAAGTAAAATATGTTTCCTTTCCTTGTATTTCACAATTTCTTTAGTAGTTTCTTTGTCTGTATTAACTATGTTGTGAAGTTTTTCCGTTCATTGTATTCGTTTCTTTTATCTTTCATCACCTTGAGATCTGTGATGAATTGAAGTTCACTTTAATGTGATTAAAAAACTCACATACGTATTTGTTCTTGAGAGATAATTTAGCATATTTGTAAACTAACAACGTTTCTGTTAAAACAAATAAGAGTGGGTGTAGTAATTAATATAACTAATTATTTCTATATACTTTACAATGACTTCCAACTTCCAAAGTATAAATACATTAATTTTCAGGTGATGGCTATGCAAGAAGTGAAGCATGTGTGGTAATGTATCTACAACGAGCGGAAAATGCCAAAAGAGTTTATGCTACTATTGTAAATGCAAAGTCTACTTGCTATGGAGACAGAAATGCTGGATTTGTCAGGCCAGTGGGTGACAAAATGCTTAAGTTATTAGAGAGTTTTTATGGAGTGTCTGGCATGGAGTCCAATAAAATCAGTTTCCTCGAAGCCTGTGGATGTGGCATTAAGGTACTGTTAAGTTAATGCAAATACGTTGTTGCAAAATTTACAGGACTTGCTAAAATATTTTTATACTGTACAAAAGTTTATGTTAGTAGTATTATTTATCATATTGTTAATATTATAATGGGAAATTTTAGCTGGTTTTCATACTATTACCGTCCGCTGAGGGCGGAGATAGGTCAGACGACGGTGAGGTGTGAAGTAGGGTGTTTAGTCCAAGGTTGCTAATGGGTGAAAAGCCCATGGTTCTGAATGGGCTTTACCTGGTTTTCAGGTTCCGATTATTCAGGAATGATCTCGGCAGGGTTCTGGCCTGGTGTGTCTCTCTCCTCCTCTAGGTGGCTGGTGTTCAAACGATTAGGCCCACACTGCATTTGGCTCTAACTCTATGCGAACCAGCTAGTAATAAACAAACTTATACACTTCACCAGACTGAAATTTACTGTACTAGTTCCACAATTACACCTCTCACATGGCTGTAATACACCCTAACAATCACACATGAAGAACACACAAAGAAAATCAAACAAAAGTAAATTGTGCCTTGATAGGCTGGCTTCTGTAATTCGATTAACGGAATTACAAAAGGTTTTGATTTTTGAAGTTTGCGCCGACAGAATTAAGAACTAAGGAAAATTCTGTCGCCTGTTGCCTCCCGACACCACAATCTCGCTTCTACTAGCTTAACCAAACAAAACTAACTTTTTTGTGCACTCAATTGCGCCAGTATCAATAATAATTAACGCACATGTAAAAAAAGACGTACACATAACACAAAACCCTTCAAAAGCATGTCTAGTAATTACTATACAACTTCACCTCAATATTCTTATTTAAATATGCATGGGACAGGAAAATAACTTTAACTGTACGCTTAACCTTGTAACGTCTCGCGTCACTTGTACCTGAGCCCCACTTGGGCCAACAAATGTAGCGTTTGGTCCACAGGCCCACGATGGTGAACAAATGTAGCATCTCTTCACCACACTGTACCTATGTCCCATTCGGTACAACAAATGTAGCGCACCAGTCTTCCTACACCAGTGAGCTAGCTCGATAATAACCAAGCCCCAAAGGTAAGGTTACAAGCTGGAACATATCTCTTGATCGGTAGTCATGTACTCCGGAATTTACTGATAATAATTTTGTAGGTTATGTTGTATTGCAGACCAAATTTAGAATTTCCACAGGCACCATCGGAATTTTAAAAGAAAAGGTTCGTCCCAAAATAATATACTTCACTATATTCCACTTTCTGGTTTATTAGATTACGGTTTACATCGGCACTAAATACATTATTCCAGTCTTAGTACGGTGGATCCGGTTCACAGAAAGTTACAAGCTGAAACACAGCATCACTATATCAGACGTTTAAATTAGGTGAGAAAATTGGCACACGCGGCGAAGAAGAACGAGTAGCCATCCTGGCTCTCTGCACCTAGCAGCTTACATGCACGGGTGGAAACGAATTTTGTAAAGTCCAAAATGTCTGAAAGAAAGGTTAAATAGTAGAGACAGCGTGCTACTGGTGCATGTTAAATTTATCCATTCCCGAACTTCATTTCATAAAAATGTTTGGGCCGCAGCCCCGCGCACGTCCTGTCCGGATCGCGTCACGACTTGTTCTAACATGGCGGACGCAAAACATTACAGAACAAAGGGTAAAGGGGCGCCACACACCGTGGTCTCTTGGCTGGTTCTCGGTGGCGTGACCTTCGTCATGCGTTCCTCTAGGGCACAATCATGAAACTAAGCATTAAAACAACAAACGGCGCCAAAACGCCAGTGAAACAACTATAATACAAAAGGAAACACAAAGCTACTGCCTCGTACCAAGGCCACCTGGCCATAACAACAAACATTACTCCCTATCTGGAACATTCAGGAATAAATAATTGCTTCTTTATTCTGGAACCGAGACCACTGAATTAAAATTACAATTTTAAACATTATATTAGAAAATTACGATCACACAAGATGTTAATTCACCAAATAAAAACCCTTGTCCTGCAATGCTAAAACCTCATTGCAGCCACGGGAAATTACCACCAAAATTTTCTGTCCCTGTATTTATCTGCTTTATTTCCCTACTAGACTAAGTCTAAACATTGTTCGCAAATGCAACACTCAGGACCAAGGGGCTGTTACGCACTCTGTTTCATGACGGCAAAACAGCCTAATCGTCGGCCGAGAGGTCCACTGGCGTCAATACTGTATAATTGTTTAGTATGTATATAACTACAACTGATTTAATGTTGTCTTTTTGAGTGGCAAATTTTTATGACTAATCTTATTTATGTAGAAAACCTGCAACTTGATAAACTGAAAAATATACAATTTTTTTTCTTAAATACTGCCTACTTATTCTCCCGAATTTTTCGGCATGTAAAAATAGTATGAAAATGGTTTCTTCGCAAATTTGTAGATTATATGACCACATACATGAAGAATAAACTATTTTTCAGCAGTATCACTAGGTGCAAAATAAGTCAATTCTGTAAAATAATGATTGCTGCTTGGACTACTGTGTAATGATAACAAGTATGCAGTAGTTATTTCAATGCTTATTCAGTGTCTGTCGGACTGCTTCAGTGCTCATCATATTTTTCAGTTTTCATTATGTTCAACTACCTAATTTTGTGGAGTCTTGTTGTTAGTATTTGTATTTGTGATTATGTCACTTACCAGCACCTAATTTAGGTGGTTAGGATATGCCTTAATGTCAGATCTGAAATAAGCAAGGCAGGGTATCACTTCCACCCAAGAAAAGGAGAGGCATAATGCCTCTTCTACCAAGGCTACATTTATATTTATTTACTTTATTTATTTTTAACTGGAGTGCCTCCAAATGCATGATACTAGATAGGAGGGCATTATTTTCTCTAAACTTTGCATTTACACCTATTTACAATCATTGAATAAAAATATACAATCTGACTCAAGAAAGGAATAAAACTAAGAGGAGGTTTTTTTTTTGTATGAGGTCTGGTGAAACACGGTGGCATAGCTGGTCCCTCCTCTAATAAACTATCCATTTAGTAGGCATCTTGATCCCTAAGACAGACCAACCAACAATCTGGGGAAGATCCTTTTTCCTTCCTGGTCAGCTCACTTGAGGGTACAGAGTGCCTGGTTACGGTATGTAAACACTATAATTTAAAAGCTGTGCTGTGCAAACAAAATGCTGAGTGGGACTTTTCCCTGTCCAATGGGGCAATTGGTCATCAAAAACGTGTTTCACAGGTGGTAAACATGGACACTTTTGTAACATACCGTAAAGTGAGGTTACTTTGAACCTCCATATGTAATTTTGCCCCACCAAATTTCATTCTGTGTGAGAATTTCAAGTTGCCAGTCACTCTAATGTACTGTTTATTATTAAAACTGTGAATTATGAAGTCTTCAACTGTTTAAGAATCAGAAAACCTTTACTTCTAACAAAAATGTGTGGTATAAAGTAACCCCAAAATTAGAAAAAGTGACCCTACTTTATGGTGTGTGTATGTGCATGTGTGTGTGTGTGTGTGTGTGTGCATGTATGTGCTCATGTACATGTGTGTCATCATAGTTCTCTGTTCTCTATCACACGTATGTGAGTTAATAATCATCAACTGTACTCATGCAACAACTAGTCTTAAACACTTGCAGGCTGGCAAGAAGGTCGGGAATATAAAATTTAAAAGTTTAGTGCCCAAATCTCAACATGCATGCAAACATAACCTCATACCTTTTAACATGGTGAAAGAAGTTCTGGTAGTCCAACTTCTCAAAGACGTCTGCCATCACATTGATTCCTAAGGAAATGCAGCTCCTCAAAAACAGCTGGTATGCCTCGTACTCAACTCAGGATAAAAGCCAGGCCTTGTGATGCTCCCAAGCAGCCGGTGCCATAGAATGCTAGAATGCCACTAAGTCGAACAACAGACACACAGGACACTTGGTTGCTGCTCAACTCAACTGACGCAACGTAACTTCTGCAGTCTCATAACTAGTCTATAGTTATACAGTAGAACCCCTTTTTTACACTTCTCGAGGGACCTTAAAGAATTGTTGTAAATGCAGGAAAGTGTAAAATGAGGGAAAGTGTAAAAACAGGTGGTGCAAAAAGGAGGCTTTTCTGTAACTTGTCTTCTTCAACATAATATAATACCGCAGTTAATTCTTATAGCGCACATAATACTTAGTTCTGTGAACAAAATTCAACTATGCAGAATCTTGCTACACTGGCAAAACATATTGAATCGCAGCTGCCTGCTTTACCTAGGCTAACAGTCAGTCAAGTTTTACTTTCGTTAACACTGGACACAAGTGTTCAAATATATATATATATATATATATTTTTTTTTTTTATTCTTAAACTTCAGCAGTTTACTAGTCCTTTGCAAACAATTAAATCAAAGTGTAGCACACAATGTTAATAAATACAACTTGCAAGTATCGTATACTCGTTGCTTTTTAAGTTTGCAATTCTGTCTACAGCCTAACGGTCCACTCTGCTACGTGTCCACCTGGTTTGTTGCGCCCCATGTCCTTTGCCTCCGCAACTTCACTCTACACCATCCATGTACTGACTCCCTTGCCAACTGACTCACTTCTGAGCCTAGCACCTTCTTTCTTGTCCTCAGGTGGCAGACCCGTAAACTAAAATTGCAAGGAGTATTGACAATACAGATATCTTTATGCAGCTGAAACAAACATGCAAAAAATACTGTGGTAAACTGTAAGATTATATAAACAACATAATAGCATGAGCTTATTCATAATGAATAGTGAATATAATACCCGGGAACAGTAATACAATACATTTTTATACCACAATTTACTGAAATCTGATACACACTAAATATTAGTTCATCATCTGGGAGAGTCGTGTCCGGAATGTCTTTCTGTGTAAGTGCCTTTGTTGTACAAACATTTTTGCGGTGTAAGCCAGCTTGCAGAAAATAATATTTGTTACAATTAAAAAAGATAGTGCTTATTTAAATTTAAATACTTCTGACACACAAAACCTACTCAAGAGTAAATAACTTTTATACTTGTACAACAGTATGTCGTGTGATTGTTTTGTAGTGCTTTAATGTGCAAGTATTTGTGGAAATCAAAAATAGTTGCTTTAAACACCTGTTTTTAAGAGTGGTTGTTACTATGTGCCAAAAAGGGAATTTTTAATTGTTTTGTTTTCAGTTTTTCTAGACATATTATTAGTTGAGTAATTTTGGAACAGAAAGAAGAATTATGACGGAAATTACGAAAGTCACCTACCTTTCAGTATTCTTTAAGTGATTCTTTGTACACTACTTCATTCAATTTAATGCAATTATTTTTTTGGGTTATTCCGTTCTACTCCCTGTCCTGCTTTGCTCCCCTTCCCCCTCCTAAACAAATTTTTGCCCGAAACCTTTGCGGGAGCATTCACAACTCACCATAGTTTTATTGTATTGCATAAAATGGTACACTACAGGAATGCATGAGTAATCTGTTCTGCCTCTCTGCCCTGTTTTCCACTTCCCATATGTAGATTTGTTTTCTTAGAATCCTTCGCAGGCACATGCACAACTCACCAACGTTTAATTGTAATTGGATGAATATTGTAGGAAGGCATTGGAACATCATTTCTTTAAAAAACTGTGAGCTTATACACTGCATTTCACCAGTTGCATCACAATCTGATGAATGGTACAGGAATACATGTGTATCTTATTCTGCAGCTTCCATTGCCCTATTTTGTATTTCCCCTCCTCTGTATAGAGAAATTTTTGTCAGAAACTTTCGCAGGTGCACACGCAACATCTCGCCGAAGTTTCATCACAATTAGATGAATGGTATGGGAGCACATACATTACAGACAAACAAACAAACAGACAACAATATATTATTTTTTGTACATTGAGATTTAGTTTACATTCTTTCTGAAGATGTTTTGAATTTTAATGTCGCATGGACACTGATTTTATCTTTGGTTTTCGGCTTTATAATTTAAAGTAATATTCAGTGATAAGCAGAATCTATAAGGACTAACTAAGATTGTATACCCGGCATATGTGTGAGAATTCATTGCTGTTAGTCATGTAAGAGTCTAAATTTCAAAGTTTTTGTACTGAATGTGTTTGAAATTTCAGTTTAGTATTTGTTTTGTTAACACTGAAATTAAAGTTTGTTCTACAGGAATATGATGAAGCAGAACTGGAAGCAGTGAGTAAAATTTTTCTCAATAGTAGAAAACAACCACTTCTGATTGGTTCTGTTAAGTCAAATATGGGACATGCTGGTTCTGCATCATCCTTTTGCTCTATTGTGAAGTTATTACTTGCTATGGAGACGGGAGTAATTCCTGCCAATCTTCATTATAACTCCCCACGTCCATGTATTCCTGCTCTGGTTCAAGGAAGATTGAAGGTACGTAAATATAATCCACAGACAATTCATTTTATAGGGTTTAATAAATAGATGGGCAGTAATGATATTCATGTAATGTTCAACATATGTTTATAGTGTATTTAACATTTTTATTATTAAACTAACATAACTTTAATCAAATTTTGTAAACAATGAGGTTGAAAAATACAGTATCTTATTGCCTTGTTTAAGCTGCTTTTTACAAGTATTTAATTTGTACAGTTTGTAATTTTTAAGCAATTTATGTATTTGTGATGATTCTGCTGCTTTCAGTTATTGATTACATAGTAGCATAGAATATAATTGCCTAACAGAACTTAACAACTTGCATGTTCATCTGAGGTGCCTTTTAGTACAATGGATTCTAGCCTACAGGTCATTGAATTCGCAAAATTTTCCAGTCCCTAAGTATTAGTTCTATTTCCTAAATATTTTAGATAATTTTTTTTTTTTTTAAGAATGTAATAATTTATTATTAATGACGTAAGCTTTCAACTAAAAAATATTTTAATTTCATGCTGCTTAATGTTGTATAAATATTCAGCACACTTTACATCTTGTGTTTAAGGCTAGTTCATAAAAATTGGTTGTCAGGTTTAGTTTTTTAAAATCAGTCTGTGATCTCAAAACATTACATACATGTTAATTACTTAAATATTGCAGTTGCAGTGAATGTTAGTACTTAATATCTTAATAATATAAAGTACATATACAAATTTAAGCTACACAAGTACTTACCAAGTACCATGGAACTTGATACTTAGATATACAAAAGGACGAAACATTGCATGGAAGCATGATTTACGACAATTTGCCAGACAGGTCGGCTTCCTCAGGCGAAGAGTAGGTACCATAAGTACTTTAAGATGGCTGGCAAATGTTCTGCCCAAACATCATCCACTATCGACCCCTACATCTAAACTGCCGACCACCAGTGAACAGTAAACTTCTATATTGAACCTTTCAAATCATAACCTTACTCCTGCAGAGATAGCATCCTTCAGAAAGAACTACCTGCCATCTACAGTACTTACCTACTCTTCACCCGAGGAAACTGACCTGTTTAGTGAAACATAGCGCTTCATGCTTTTGCGCATGATGTATTGAAGTTTTAAATGTGTAACTATCAAGCTCCATGGTATTGTGTAAGTACATCTGTATCTTAAATTTTAATATGTAATTAGTTGCCCAGCAGCCTTCGCTTTTCCTTAATATCAATGTAGTATGTCATAATTGAGCCCAAGTGTACATCTTAGAAGGAATGTTCTGGCCATTTGCTTAAAAAATTGTAATACAAACCATTTTGTAAGTAAATAAAGCCAGCACTAAATTTATTATATCTCTGCAAGGGATAGCAGAATAGTAAGTAGAAAAGATCTAAAATTTGTTTAAGTATAACAAGCTTAGTGGTACTGAAAATTTAAAATAGACTTTTTTTTTTATACATATTATTGTTGTAAAAAATGTGTGTTGATACTGGTTCAATTTAGGTTATAACAGGAAACATGGAGTGGGTCCCAGATTTGGCTGCTGTAAACAGTTTAGACTTGGCTGGAAGATATGGCCATGTTTTGCTTTGTCCGAACAAGAAGGAGAAAATACTTGGATGTGATAATTTGCCTAGACTTATCTGTATGTCTGGAAGATATGAAGAAAAAACTAAGGAAAATCTATTCAAGGTATCTGTCTTACTCATAAAACCATCATAATCTAGTGTGAACTTCTGCTCAGGAGTTGTGCACTAGAGATGACTTTGAAAAAATGGAGTGAGTGAGTGAGAGATTTTGGTCAGCGTTCAACATCGAAGTCTTTAGCACTGGTGAGAGGTGACGTAACGGTGAGTATGGAGCAGCATCAGAATGAAAGGGCAGGGAATACTGGAGATTCCTGAGAAAACCCACTGACCAGCGGTATCGTGCAGCATGATTCCCACATGGGAAAATCCGGGGACCAACCCCATCGGGAATCGCACCCGTATCACCTTGGTGGGAGGCGAATGGTCTGACCGTTTGGCTACCACGGCCCCTTCCAAAGTGGAACCCAGAAACTGTCTTTGTCTATAGTATTTACCCACTCCGACGTGAAATAAAAATTTTTTTTTGTTTCTTTTGATTGAAAACTAAAACAAGTGTAAGTTGTCAAAGTCTCAGAACTGTGCATACAGAAGGAAGCATTAAATTATACTTTGTAGATGTAATGATACAGAATATCAGTACCCATTATTATAGCAGGACAGTGAGATATGCCTTCATTTGTTATACCTAGTTTACCACATTTTGAATATTATTGATTTGATTCAGCTAATATTTTTCACATGCTTCATAAGGGAATGTATCATGGAAGTATGGAGTCTGTGATAGTGTTTGAACATGATGGAGGCAGTTTGTAAGGGTCCAAGTACTCCACTGTGATAAACACACGTGTGGAGCACACAACCTTTTATACTTTCTATTTCACAATCAGGATACAGGTTAGGATACTTAAAGAAAACTCACATGTTTGTAGGATATTTAAAAAGAAAGGATAATGTGAAGGAATTAGTCAACTTTTATTTAAGATGAAATGTTACAAACCAACTGCTCTCTTGCCATATCTTTTCACAGTAAAGTTTACTATCTGAGATGGCATTGAGTTCAATAAAAATTTCGCACAATGATTACTTCCAGGTACAAATTTATGAAGTGGAGACATTATTGCCCCTGACATCCTCACAGCCTCCCTACACTTGCAGTCAGCAATTTACAAAGATGTGCCACCGGCGCAGGTCATTTTGCCACCTTCACGTCATATACTTTCATTTGAGTTTTCACCGTGACCAGCATTGGTGAACTGAACAGGGAAATTTCCTATTTTTTTATCATATTTTTGTTTAAAAGTGTGTTTAATTTCATGAAGTACGATACCGTACTTTATTTCTTTGCTTCTGTGTAACTCCAGAAAAACTCAAATAAGCAGTCTGTTTAGCGCAGCAAAAATGTGAACCGCCATGTTGATGTCCCTGTGACGTCACAATACTGTACATTTAAATGTACATAACATCCAAAGGACAGCAACATAGGTTCAAGTTGTGAAATTGTGTTAAATAAAGTAGTTTATGCAGTAAAATTCAGTATGGTTTGAATTCTGAAGAGTATATATGTAGATAGTAGTTCGTTTGCTCAGCAACAAAATGCAATTAAAGGCAGTGCTAGAATCGCCGTAAGAAATAACCGTAAAAATTGAACAAACACTTGTGAGAGAAGCATGCTACAACACACCGTACCGCTACTTAGCCGCCACAAGACTGTAACAGGGATAGAAACCTGTCTATTTCTTACGGTGTGGTTACGGTTATTTTTATACTGCTACTTTACTGTCAATGTAGCACGGGCTTTACTCAGAATAAAATCTTAACTTGAGGGCCATCTGATAAATCAAGGAGTACTGCATGGTTTAAGTTTCAAGAAGAGACCTAATAGTCGCTATTAATGACAAAAATACACTTTACCTATGTAATGCTGTATTGTGTACAACATGACACGGTTAGCATAAAACAAAAAGATGTTTAAAGTTAAAAATTTCAGTCAATAGCTTGCAGTTTGTAACCAGCTGTAGTGTTTTGGCTGTTCCACTGGCTGTGGCAACGTCATTAGCCATTAGGCAAGTTCAAGGCACCTGTGCAAGTTTAAGGCACCTGTGATTGGCTGATAATTCGAGGGGTGGGCGGGGTCTTGCGAAACTTGCCCAGAGATGGCAGCACAGCAGTGTAGAATAGAATAGAATAGATATTTATTGTTCTGTAGAGCATTTACATACCGTACTATAGAACTCGTCAAAATTAGTTTACTAATACACATAAATATGTACATATATAAATACAAAATCATAATAACAAAACAAATCTTACTAATAGGATCTACCAATGCCGTCTGAATGCCGTTCACGAGAAACTTAAAAATCACTGAGAGAAAAAATTTACTTGTAATAAAATAATTGGTCTGCCATATTGTTTTACCGACTCGCGCAACCAGAATGTTGGATCATAGTGTGTGCCAGGTTTGGTTAAACGCATTCCAAATATTACCTCGATAGGTTCACTTTTTGTACGCATGTGAACTTCGTTCGGCTGACCTATAAAACCTAAACTTAGGATTATATAATTATATACTTGATCTGAAACATTAAAATGAATTTGTAGTAAGTTATTATCTCTTTGGAATTTAAATTAAATTTACATAAACTCAAACCTATAACTAAAATGTTGCAATGTGTGAGAGCTATTAATAGGCCTACTCCTTTAAAATCAACTCAAGTGAAATAAATCTTCGTTGTTGACTACCAAATCTACAACCATGCATGCCCGAACAATGGGCGAATTCCCCAAATTAACTTTCACATAACCGGGTTCGTTAAATTTTATCAGTTTTTAAGTCTGTGAAAAATTCCAATTCACATAATAGTATCTGGCGTGCGGTGGCTAACCAAAACAAGTAAGACTACATCATAACATTGAAAATGTGTTCTTATTGGCTAACATATTAAATGTGTTAGCCAATAAGAGCGTATTTTCAATGTTTGTGACGGCGTTTGAAAATATGGCATTTTTAAAGCTGAATAATTTGAAAGTGACAATGTTCACGGAGCTACTGCTTTGCCTGGTTGCATTTAGTGCCAAAATATTTCGGAAGAATCTGGTAAATATAAAAACTTTTTTCTAGGAATATTCCCTTCTGGTGGGAATAGGAAATATACCCTCAACATTTCACACAGACTAGCAGAGCCATATAATCTTGTTTCATTCAATAATGACATCACCTAACCCGTGATGGTTATTCACACAAAACAAAACAAGAAATTTACTTCCATGGTCTTGAGAATGGTAAATTAAGACTTTCAGTTTAGCAGAGTATTTCTACAATTTTCTAGAACAATACAGAAGCTTCCAGGAGCACTATCTCAAACAAAATGTAAAAAACCCTGAAAAGACAAAATGTAACCTAAAATGAATAATCCCGATTTTAATAAATATGCAAAACAATTCGGAAAATAAATATAACATTGCTACCAGCAAAAATAAATAAATAAGTAATCACAATGTTACTAGTTCTGGATCTGAGTCAAGTGTAGGTGGGATTCACTCCTGGAGACTTCATCAGAAATGGAAGTAGCTAGCGGCATGAGACGTCATTCATGTACTACTAGAGTATTAGTGTTTCCCATAAAGCAGTGAGATGTATATTGATTGTCATAGACTTTGACTTGTCAGGCCAACTACCTACCAACAGGAATATCTGTTGTTACATCCACGTGCATTTATCGTCAACTCCAGTAACAATATTGACAGCATACGGCGCTCTACGTTGCTCTGATCAGGTAGCACTGTAAACTGAGGCATTGTTGCTGTAGAGTTAATCATTGGCATGGATGCATATAAAAGTGGTCTGTGGACACAGTGGATAATATCACAGATGGGGTTGCCATGGGACCCCTCTGTGCTTGGCACACAAATTGTCGATTCTGTCCTCTTATAGTTGTCAACCGTCTAATGCCAGTTTGTGGATATTTTTATGTATCCTTTGTTCCCAACAATGTTGGACAATATAGTCTGTCTTATGTCATGTAAGGATTCCACTTTCAGACAGTTGCTTTCACATTCCTTTTTACAATTGTTGCCATGAAATAAGCTGTGCTTTTCCTCTGCCAAAGCTAAAATTTTACACAAACACACGTAGCTGGCTCTCAGATTGTGCAATATATAAAAATGTAAAGGATTTTCTGTAGAAATAATTACACATTATATTTCTTAAGAACTGTCAAAAACTGGAATTCTTATATGAGACAGACCGTATTGTTTAAATGATTGATGTCACAGTTTGCTTGGTGATTCGACTGTTTTGTAGTTTTCTTCCAAACAGAGTTCGCTCCTGATGTCTTATCATTTGCACAAAGCAACATTTTTGTATCATCTACACAGTTTTCTCACTTGGTATGCTTGATTAATATCATCTGGTTTTTCTTACGCTATTTTGAGTTAACGTATACAGTGCCAGAGACAGTTGGTCGATGATTGTAGCACCATTGCCAATTGTGCGGTCATATGCAAACACACCGATATGGAGTTATGTGCATACCAACCTTTGTACTCACTATTTACTTTGTCCTGTGCTTGTCACATGTGACTAGTTAACTTATGAGATACAAGTAGCTGTAATTAAGGTGTTTTCAACATTAGTAACGAAGCGTTTGTGGCTACTCTGTGGCTTTTCTGAAGCTTTGCTTACATTCTGTTTTCAGGAACAAAGCAAAAGTAGCAAATTAAAAAAAAATTATATGAGGGGATACTTGTGGTTTAAATGGTGTAATGCCGTTGATTTTTAGTTAGGTGATTCTACAAAATAATTAAAGAAGAAATTTTGTGCTGACTAACTCTATGTTACTGGCCACTTTATTTTACCAATCGAGTTATGAAAGCAGTTGTGTTAATGAGGGGTTTAAATAATGGACACACAAGAATGTGTATTGAAATATTTTTCTTAATAGTTCTTATTTATTATTACACGAACAAAAAAATAATTGTGTAAAGGTTATTCAAAAAATATTAATTAATTTTTTTCGCAAGCTTATATTCAGAAAATTCTACTGATTTATAAGCAAACACACATCTGTTACGGAAAACAATGCTGTACGTGTTTACGAAAAATCACTACGTTAGCCCAGGTATAATTGTGACTCAAGTCATTATAATTTACTTACTTGACTGTATACTTTTTATTTTGTAGGTAAAAAATATGCCACTTGATGTAGAGTTTATACGTCTCATTCACGACATACATCAATCAAACTTTGAAAATCATAGCTATCGAGGATTCACAATTACAGAACCAAGATTTCAAAGTGTGGAAGTACAGGTTAGTTACTCATATGTGTGTATATGAAAGTCTGTGTAAACTTGTATATGTGTAGGCTGTTTATAAGTGTAAACTACAGTTTTTAAATTATTCTCAGTGTAGTTGTTTCCTTAACTGTTTTATGTTTGTACTTGTACCGAGTAAAATTTGCTGCCCATATTTACAGTTCCTAAAAGACACTACACTGCCAATTGATAACCGTAAAAGCAGAGTAATTCAAAATTTTTGGGTGCACAATACCTACAGTATTTTTAGGAAAGAATAAATTAATTGACAAATATTTCCTTAGAAATGTATAACTGCAGCAATAATTCTGTATAAAATTTGGGGGAAATTTTTTATTCCTTTCTTGCATTTTCTTTGATTTATTTAAATAATAAAAAGAAGAGAACCAGAGCAAATTGAAAATCAGCTTATTCTTAAAATTATTAAGTTATATTCTGTTATTAAACAAGTGAAAAACAAAGAAAGAAGGAAGCTGTAGGGACACCTTCACAGGGAAATAATGCAGTTTATAAATGTTGCAATTGTAGGTATTTTCCTATTAGGTACATTTATAAGTTAGCCTACATAGTAGAGTGTATGTTCTATATTTGATTATGTTAAGGTTTGTAAACAATTACGATCATTGAAATATGTTTTTCTATGGCACTTTTAATGGTATTGTTCTTTGCAAGTAGAAACTAAGAAAGGACAGTCTTATTATTTTGATCTATGTATGTAATAAAAAATAGAAGAAAGATTTTTCTTTTTGATTAAAATAAAAAGGAAGTTGTAAGTTCCTAATATATATTATCTTTATTACGTAAATTTAATCAATTAACAACAAAAGATTATAGTTTCAGGCACCTTAGTGTAACTAGTTATGGTCACTTTTTTTTTGTCATATCAACTGCATTTCCATGGTTTTCAAGCCAAATTTGGAGTTCAGTCCTGAGTACGATACCAATTCCCATACAAACTTAGGATCGAACTGAATTATATATGATTTCTCTGGATGATATAGGCCTATCTAAATGGTAATTTTGGCATTATATTGAAGGCTGTTGACTGTGATAAAGTTTATTAACTTAATTATTTCATGTTATAGGACACAAATATTAAAATATTAAGGATCTATCTTTTCCTGAAATCGTAAAAAAAAAAAGCAGAACAGATGTTTTAACTGTTGTACATTTATCCTCTTACAAAACAACCAATACACCATTGTAGGTAAACAGAATATGTATAGATTTTAAAAATACAACTGGAAAACATGTGTGTTTGTTTACTTATTCATTCATGTGGCAACACATGTTGGACTCACATTCATTAGAGCTTTGTTTAGGCGAGTTGTACCTTTTACAACTTCTACACCCAAAGGTGTAGTTGGGTGTAGTGGGTGTAGATGGCCAGAGACCAAAGGTGTAGGAAGTGCAGAAAGTCCGCCTGAACGCCTAGGTATAGATGAGTGCGAATTGTTTTGTTTACTTTCTGTGTTAGTGACATGGTAGTAAATTGTAAATATTGCGAGATATTTGAATGCAGGCAAAGACAGATGCAGGTGATGAATCCGATGATAAACGTGCCGTTACAGCACCTACTTGAGCAAATCTGTATAGTGTTTTGATCGAATTACAAATTTTAATAAAATATTTGGTCCTATAACCTTAATGTGTAACCTTTATGCAGCTCATTTCATACGTCGCGTCACACAACAGGTAGTTCTACTAGAGACGGAATGTCAATTCTTAAATTAATTTTATTAGTTTTAGGAGTTGGTATCATAATTAGGCTATATTCATTACAAGTAGTAACATAACCCACAAATGTTACTAAAAATACCAATACAAATAGAAATTTTATTTTACACATCTTCCAGATGAAGCAGAATACAATTTTTACTATATTTCAGATGTTCTGATTCAAAACTGGAAAGCCAACTTCTTAAGACAACACAGCTATTTGTAACATGTTTCGAAAATAGCGCCGAATTCTGTTTTACAACTTCTACACCCAAACTACTCCACCTCGCAGAGGTGGTGTAGAAGGTGTAGCACCCGGGTGTAGAAGTTGTGGTTACACCCGCCGCCTGAACGCTTTGGTTGTAATAACCAAAACGTCACTTCCGGCAAGTAAAACGCGATGTTGCAGTTTGGGTGTAGAAGTTGTAAAAGTTGCAGCTAGGTGTAGACCGCCTAAACAAAGCTTAGGACTCTGGTTTGATCCCCGGCTCTCGCCATCCTGATTTCAGTTTTCCGTGGTTTACCGAAATTGCTCCAGGTGAATGCTGGGATTGTTCCTTAACAAAGGCCATGATCGACTCCTCTCGTAGTTTCTGTAATTGTAGCAAGTTACGTCTCACTATCTCTCATAACCTCACTGTTAACGAGACGTATAGCCCATGTACATTCAGTACTAACAGTGTTTACAAGTTTCTTCACTTCTGACTCAATCCGATATGATTAAATTGTTTCGTGTAATGACATTTAAACTCTAATAGACCTGTGTTGTGTTTTAATGATAATATTCAATTCATAAAATGTTTTAAAATCAGTTGAAATATCATAGAAACACTACTAATTGATATTGTTGCGTGCCATGTACCTGGAGGCCAGTGGTCGGCAACTGTGTCGTAACACTTTGTGGACTGGCCCCTGACTCACAGGCCATGCGGCTACATGATGGAAGTCACGCCGAAGCTACATCATAGATACCTGTCCCAACTGCGTCTTAACCCTACGAGGGCGCCCTACGTGACTCAAGTCATGTTCGAAACATGTTGTAATATCTATTTTTAGACCCCTGAAATGTGGGGAGTCCCCAACTGTTTTGACGAGTATATAAGCGCCGAATCGACAACTTTGGAGAGAGTTCGCTATTGGTCGTGCTCGAGGAAGGTATGCTTGTGGAGAGAGACTGGTGAAGACATCTTGGTGACGTCAGAGTCTACTGTGAGGCGGCAGGCGGCTACCTTCGGAGCAGTGTTGGGCGAACCAAGAGGACTGCTGCGGCGGGCTGACGAGCGAAGAAGAAGGTGCGCGACGGGAGTCGAACCGAAGACCTCAAGAGTGAAGACAGCGGTGCACTCGGGGTGCTGCGCAGCACACGGCGATTCATCATCACTGCGGACTATTAAGGTTGTACACTGTCACTATTTGAAAGACTGTTGATTGGATACATGACTGAATTTTATTGTGATTTGTAGTGTTTAATTAATTGATGGTAGACTTTTTTTTTTGTGCTTTAATTGTCCAAGCTAATTAACGTGTCTAAGACACAGGAGTAATTGTGTGTATAACTAATTGTGTTGTGAAAGTTAAATTTGATTGTTGTTTTGTGTATTTCGTAGCTTTGTGAGCTATTAAATCCAGCACTTAATTTAACTCTTTTATTTATAATTATGAGACCTCTACCCCAAAAGAACTCGTGGGAATTGCCCACATATAAAGTTTTTGCTTAAACTTGTAACAATATGTTTACTTGTAAGTTTTGCTCGCAGGGAACAATTAGCAACATAATAAAAGAAAAAATTTTCGACAAGTGAGTTTCACCGTTTGCATTTATATCGTAAGCATATACTCCTAAGTCACTGCTGCTAGTACTATGAAACACAACAGTCACTATTGTAGTTTTGATTTGCAAATGAGCATTATACTGGTAGAATGTAAGTACCCCTCATAAAATAACCGCATTACATCTCGTAAAATAATAAATTTTTCTCTGACTTTAAACAACTTATTCATTGTGATATGTCTACTGGAACCTTAAATCATTTTAAGTACACAAACATTATCATCTGAACTTTTTTCCACGGGAGAAGTAATAATTGAAAAAAATCTGTGTGTGTGCATGTGCATGTGTGAGCATGTGTGTGCGTGCGTGCATGTGTGTGTGGATATTGAATTTTATTGGCTTGTGATGTGTTTAACTGTTATGTAACAAGCTCCTGTATAAATTACTTCTCATTGTCTTTCTAACAAAACCACATTTGTTAAAAAAACTAAGTGTGATTGTTAATTTATATATGCACAGCACTTTGATGGCACCAAGCGACCAGTGTGGTTTGTGTTCTCCGGGATGGGCAGCCAGTGGCCAGGTATGGCGACTGACCTCATGAAGCTGCCAGTCATTGCTGAGACACTGTATGAATGCCATAGAATACTGGAGCCAAAGGGACTGGACCTTATCGACATTGTCACAAGTCTTGATCCTCACATATACGACAACATTCTCCACTCCTTTGTCGGCATCGCTGCTATGCAGGTACTGTGTTGACTTGGGCTCCCCAACCCTGGCTGCGTGTGAGGTGTAATCCAGAAAAATTACGAGAAAAACATGTACAGTACAAATGGCAAGATAACATTTTTTTTTTTCCACTTCAAAGTTTGTAGAATACCACTTCCAAAACTTGTCAGAGAGCTCAGACCTGCACCAGTTTACTATATTTTCAACTTTTAAGGTTAGGGTTGCTGAAAGTTTAAGGTTAATGCTTGTCAATTAATAAAGTTTCTTAATATTCTAGATTATTCCATAGAATGGTGTAATTTATTTGTGAAAGGGGATGAATAGAATGAAAGATGAAGTGTGTCAGCACTTTTTAAATTTTTTAAATGTTTCTGTAAGAATGTTGTCATAAGTTACTTTTCTCTTTATGCCGAACAGCCCTCTGTGTATCTCTACTATGACCTTATGCTGTCCGAAGGCATGTTAAAGATCAATCAAGATACTAAATAAAGATAAACATACAAGAAATCTGAAAAACAATTTTTCAGAATTAATTAGTAAGGCGACTTGACTTTCATTTTCATATCGGGTTCATATTATCAAAAAAATGGCTATTTGAACAATGTCTGCTAACATGATGTATGTGGAACTATCATATAAAATTTCATTTATTTTGGTTCACACAGGGCTGGATCTAAGGGGGGGCACGTGCCCTGGGCGGCAGTCTAAAGGGGTGGCAAATCCTGCAGGTTCGAATTACTACTGCTCTTAAAAATTGTGAACAAATAGGAGGGGGGGACAACAAAAATCACTTTTGACAGATCCAGTCCTGGGTTCACACATATTATTATTTAAGGTGACTTGCCTTTTATGTATTTTGTTTATACAGTGTTCGTATTTTTGGAGGAGCAGTCATTCGAACATGTTTTAATCGCATGAAATATCTGAAGAACCATTTTCTAAAACCTTTTTTAGACTTGGTACACTTTTAATACTTAGTATGGTTAATTGTCTTAAATGTGTCGTGCTCATGCCTTGTTCATATTTTGACAGTGATTGCAATTTTAAAACATTTTGTGATCTATTAAGATAAAGTAACTAAATGAACTATAGTTATCTGCATCCCATCAAACTCAATACACATGTAGTTGATATTTAGCACAGCAACTTGAGTTCTATGTATTTTATTAAATACAGTATTGAGTTTTTAAATCTTGTGGTCCTTTTAACTTTTATGATCATGTGGAAAATCTGAGGAATAATTTTCCAAAATTTAGTATTGGCTTAAATGTTATTAATACATCCTGTGCTTAATATTGCATTACCACAATTGATGACATGAATACATAATTTTTAAGACATATATTTCACTTGTACCCACAATTTTGCCCAATTTACTCATCAAGGCTCCCAGCCATCATGTAAAATTTCCCGTTTTCCTCAACACACATGTAGACGGGGCAAGACTCATAAAGAATATACATATCAGCTAATATATGCTTATAACAATTAGAGATAAAAGGTTACTTTCATACCTTTCTTGAGCAAGAAAAGGAACACCCAGTAATTTTAAGATTATTGTATTCACTCCTCGAACGCAGGTTACAATCCCTTTACAATTCATGAACATTAATTACCACAAGGTACCGTAGTACATCCAAATCCTTACGAAATTCTCTCTCTAAACAATATCTTATCCTGCAGTACACTAACCACACACACTCTCTCTCTCTTATGTTCCCATTCTTCCATTCAAACTATACACTTTGCAGCATAATTATGTGTCCCATGTTGTGTATCCCAAGACCAATTCAATAATGAAGGCCTACTTCTTCTGTAATAAGTCATTTATGGCAGGTGTAGAGTCAAACTAATTTCCACTCCCAATTGTGGTGTTGAACCCTTCAAGCCCGACCAAAGAGTGAGCACCCATCTCCAATGCCCCTCCCAGTTCTACTCGCCGACTAGAGCACCCCTACCGCCGGCCACCGGAACCAGACACTCCACTCCTCCCTCAGACCTGTCACTCCATGGCCAGTGGAGTGACAGGTCTGAAGTTGAATGGGGGAGCCCTAGCACCGGCTACCTAGGCTTTCACTAACACTCCACAAGAAAAAAACAAGCCCTCAATTCCAAAACTCCTATCCTCATAAAACCCTCAGGAAAACACTGAGAGCACAGCTCACACTAATGGACTGATTTTCAACATATCTAACGTCTTTTTAGTAGCCAAACTTTGATTTAACTAGTCTTTGTTGTTATACTGTAAATCCATCATGCTAGAAGATTGTTTAATGTGTACAAATTTATATATTATTTTGTATTTCTAGATGCGTGGGATTTGACCAATTTTAACTTCCAAGATTGACTCAATAGTTATGCTAATACCTGCTTGTTTCAGTGCAGAAAGGCTACTTGTTACCCTACCATGTTTTATTTTATGTGTCTTTAAAACTAAATTGACTTAAGTATTTTTTGGATATTTTAAAAGTAAAATGAATTGAACAGAGTGTTTTCAATGCATTTGCAGATATACTTCTGTGATGACAATAATTTGCTGAAAAACCTATTCAACAGTCTACGTATAATGTGTGGCAAGAAAGGATAAAGAGAAAACATAATATTCTGCTGTTGTGATTATTCAGTGTGATCATATCAAACTGATTGCAGTGGAACCCCGTTACACAAACCTTGTTAGTACAGATTTCTCATTAACACAAAGTTGTTTTCTTTCCTCTTCGAATAAGACGAGAAATTTTAATATTAACATTAACTTAATTAAAAGATTCCTTATTTATAGACACATGCCAAATTCGCGTTATTTTCTGACAGCTGACTAGACTCCAAGTGCCTATAGGCTTGTTCGACGTCTCCCGCTGGTCGATATTGTCATGACTTGCCGCGGAGAATGCTTACACGGTAGAGAGGCCAATATTTGTAAAGACGTAACACACGTAAATGACAGCACGTAAAAGTTCGTGGCCAATTGAATTGCAGATTATGCTCTGTTATGTATAGGAAAGTAGAATTTAGTCTGCTACCACACAGTAACGTGAATTTTGAATGTCTCTGCTTATTTATAAAACAATGTAAAATCAAATTCAGTGGGTAAAAGAAGTCATGGGGGTGGTATGAAAGTTTTTATTTTGGGATCAAACATTGTGAAAATATATTTACAAAACACATGTTAATACACCTCATTATTACAATCTTCAAAAATTTAGGAACCTTTGGGTTTGTATTAATGATCTTCATAGGTGTGCACATAAGTGAGTAATAAATAGACAGATTTCTTTGTTTTTATTTAGAAACATGAGTGCTTAAACTAAAATAATTATTTTTCACAGATGGCTCTTGTGGAAGTATTAAAATTGCTAAACATAGTGCCTGATGGTATCATTGGACATTCAGTTGGAGAACATGGGTGTGCATATGTTGATGGATGCTTCACTAAGGAGCAGATGATTTTGGCTTCGTACTACAGGGGTCTAGCTTCAGTTGAAACAGAACTCATTGAAGGGCGTATGGCTGCCATAGGTAAGATTTGTTATGTAAAAGGTGGAACTATGCTGAATTATGTACAATAACTAGCCTTCTGATGTCCGTAGATTTATAGTGTAACTTATTTTGTGATAAATACAGTAGAGCCACCTTTGTGTGAAGTGTCACTGTTCCTGCAGATAACGTTTTTATAATTGCTGGCTTACGAAATTGACCTCTACAACCCAAGAATTTGGTTGAACTATTGTTTTTAATGTTACGTTTGTATTTCATTGTTCCTAATCTAAAAAATTATGCTTTTTCAATGAAATATTTATTTTTAGGATAGGCTGATATTTTTCAGACAAAATGACACCCCAGGAATGTGTATGTAACTCCTTTTTAAACTAAACAATTTTAACAATCTGTGCTGTACAAGTTTCAGTGACTGCAGTAGTCCATTTTTAAGGATTTCTTATGTGAAAATAGACAGTTCATAAAAATGTGGATACAGTCTTTACTTCAATATTCAGACATTTGTAGACTCAGTTGGATGTCATTAACTCCGTAGGCTTTGAAACCCAGACCTGATATGTGTACCTGCAAGCTGCATGGGACCCAACCATCTTCACTCAATGGTGCAGTGTAATGAATGCAATGAAGTTTTGATACAAGGAAGGAAGATAGGATGATAGTATACAGCTATGTAGCTAACCTCTACCAGAAACTCCACCTGCATTTTGTCACCCCTTTTTTTGTATTTAGCATCGTGAACCTAGTTTAGCACATTTAATATTTTCTGGCTACTACAAATTCCGGTATGCCTTTATTTTCTTAAAAGTTTAAAGGATTACATATCTATTAAATGAAATGTGTACCCCTAGGCTACGATGCACCTTCTTATTTTGGTTGTTTATGTATTAAATAATCATGCAAGTGCAATTATTCGACTTAAATAGCAGTATTGTTTCTGAGTTGACCAAATAGTTTTTCTGTTATTAGAATTTACCAAAACTTCTTTCCTTCATAACCCCCTGTTTTCTTTTTCTCACAATATAACTACGTTTCCATGCTGGAAACTTTTAAATTTGTCTTGCAGCTTCGGTATTTTGTTCTGCTAAAATATGTTGCATCGTCTTAACATTGCTAGTTTTCAAACTCTCGTAAAGTAACAGAGCATAAATTTGAAGTGTTTTAGTATATTGCATTGTGCCAACCTAAATTACCTTCAACATCACACAAAGTGTTCGTTGCATCGACTGTGTAGGTGAGAGTAACATCAATATATATCTGTGTACGTACAAGAAGAAGATCACATAAATAGACATTGGCCATTAGGTGTATCCACTGCAAACTGTATATTCCTTGAATCGTTTCAGCTGCTCCCAACTTAGCTGGGCATCAGCAAAGTGGTGCCTGTACTGTTATTAATTTATTTTAAATTAACTGATAGCTTTGGTTCAGTCAATATCTTATTCACACCTGAAACCATGAACAACACTGGTAAATAATGTTAAGATGTTTTTTTTTACTCTAATATTATGCTCAAGGTGACTAAAATATATCCAGAATATCCTTGCTAATTTACAATGATCAGTCAATTGCTATTTATTTATCACACTGCTTGTTCAATTGTTTCGTACACTTGATCATTCAGTTAGATTATTATTTTGTCACTATTATTTATCCTTACAGTGTACCATTACTTCTCTTCCATTAAAAATAACTTGTATACGTCATTGCTTCGAAGATTGTCTTACTACAGTACCGTAGTTAACATCAAAGTAGGATTGCTTTGTCTTTTATCCTCTACGATGGATGTTGTTCATTTTGTATTTTTTTGTTATTTGTCATACAGGTTTGGGCTACAATAAAATAAAACACATGCTTCCTTCTGAATTGGATGTTGCTTGCCACAACAGTAACAGTAGTTGTACAATTTCTGGGCCGGCATCGGTCGTAGAACAGTTTGTAAAGGAAATACGATCACAGTACATTTTCGCCAAAGAAGTAAATGTGTCCAACATTGCTTACCACAGCAGGTACATAAAGCCGGTTGCTCCAAAACTGACAGCATACTTGAAAAAGGTAATAATTAGAAATTTAATAAATTTTGTATTAAGATATTAAGAAAATATATAAAAATTGGCAATGTACTGTAGCATTAATTGTGGACTACTACTGTACAATCATCCAAGAAATAATGTAATTTTTGTGATATTTAATGTAAATTGTCTTTAGATGTCACTTCATTGCCTTATTATTCCTGAAATCCTCTAAAATAATTTTCTTTCATTCTGTACACATGGCATATCTAAAGTAAGGTATGTTACATATATAAAAATATTAATAAAAATCAGTACACACAGTAAACTTCAGATTGTCTGTGCACCGATTGACTGGTTTCTGGATTATTTGTGTGGTATTCTGTGTGCTTTTTACACTGTAGAAAACAAACTTTTTTGTAAAAAAAAAAAAACCTTTTAGAACATAAGAATGTCAACTCTGGCATGCAAGAATGGATTAATGAAATTCCAACATCATTTTTTCTCGTGTTTTCACACTGCACCTCAAACATATTTGTTATTATTTTGAGAAAATGGGTGGATTATATATGAGTAAATGTGATATTTGTAGGCAAAACAGTACATTGTTAAGAGGGTTCGAGTGTTGACATAGGGAAGCAAGGGTTACTGGGGATGCACGGCACATACAAAATCAGTAGTACTATGTTTTCACAATTCATAGGTAATTCCAGAGCCAGTTCTACGGTCTTCTCGCTGGTACTGCACTTCATCTCCAGAAGCTTCATGGGATTCCTCAGAAGTCAGATACTCATCAGCAGAGTATCACACTAACAACCTGTTAAACCCAGTTTTCTTTGAGGAGACTTGTAGACATATACCTGAGAATGCTATCCTCATAGAGATTGCTCCTCATGGCTTACTGCAAGCAATATTGAAACGTTCTATGGGAGAAAATTGTATTCATGTGCCTCTCACTCAACGAGGGAATGAAAATGGTTTAGAATTCTTGCTGGCAGCTGTTGGAAAGTAAGTCTGATATATTTTCTCCGTAAATATATAGTTTTTTGTCAATAACTTACTCAATAGTCTATTTAAAATACGTAATAGTATATCAGTAAATAGAGCAAGGTAGTGTGCTTCTTTTGTGCTATTAAAAACTTACTATCTCTTTAAGCAATAAAGCTTTCAAAGGAATGTAGCAATAACTACTTTGGTTTAATGGTCCAACCATTTGCCTCCCACCATTGCAATCTATGTTTGATTCCTGGTGGGGCCACACCCGATTTCCACAATTAATTTATAGCTATATATACGTACTGTGTAGTAAGTATGTCATATGAAAAATGTGTTTGTTTATATCAAGTGTTTTTGGAACAGGTAAAACGAACCTTCAGTATATGAGGATTTCCTCCTTTGGGGAAATAGGGCAATCATTCCTATGGCCAGGAGGAATCCGTTTCTAGGTGCACTGCATGCAGGGTACAGTGGCAAAGAGAAAGCCAAAGTAATTGCTCGGAGTTACATGTGATGGCCAGTAATGGACAAGGGCATTATAAAGATAGTGGGTCAGTAAGAGAGGTGCCATCGGACAAACCCATCGAAGGTGTAGGAAGCATCATGGGTGCTAGTGAGAGAACCATGGATACAGCTCCATATAGATTATGTTGGACCAATCCAAGGGAAAGTGTTTTTAACTGTTATTCGTTGCTAATCTGATTGTATAAACTACTAATCTCACTATTTACACTAACACTAAGCCCTTCAATTAATTCACACAGTGCTTCCATATCAGCAGCCATTATCCTTGTTATCATTCACAAAATTACAGTCTGTAAATCTATCTTTACTGAGTTAATAAGTGCCGTTAACTTATCTATCTGACCTAATCTAAAAAACTAGTTTACTGTGCTACTATTAAAAATAATGCGCCTCCATTCCGATAGTTTAACGGTCAGGGTGATGAACTTGTCCGATTGAGCAGTCAAACTTGAGGAGAGGGCCATAATAGCAGATTACACAAATCCTGCCCAATGCTCTTGAAGTCCCAGGGGCAGCTAACGATGAGGGCGTATTGCTTGAGGCGTTAGAGTAACTCTTAAAAAGAACAAAATAAAACCTAAACTGTCAACAGGAGAAAGTTGTAGCTGAACTATTACAGAATACTCAAAATGCCATCTCATGTAGGCCAAATGACCTAGGCAGGACCAATTTCACATTCCAACCTGTTGACACAGGCGAAGCCTGCCCAATAAAGAAGTCCCCTAGATGACTGCCTCTAGCTTCTCTTGAGGCGGTAGATAGCATCCTAAAAGAGATACGGGACATTGATGTGTAACGGAAAGTCCAGTCAGCCAATTGTCCTCTCTGGTTGTGTTAGTAAAGAAGAAAGAAGTGTCTCTGAGATTTTGTGTTGATTACCATCAGCTGAATGATGTGATCTAAAAGGATTCTTATCCCCTCCCTGGGATAGACAACACCCTTCACAGTCAAGCAGGAACAGGATGGTTTTCGAACTTGGACCTGAAGAGTGGGTATTGGAGGTGTGAAGTGGCCACAGAGGATTGGGAAAAGACTGCCTTCTGTATCCAAGGGAAAGGAACCTGGCAATTCAAAGTTATGCCATTTGGGCTATGCAGTTCTCCCACAACCTTTGATCATCTAATGGAAAATGTCCTTCCACTAGACTCATGTTAGATTTAACTAGATGACATTGTCGTCACCGGCAGAACATTCTAAGAACATCTGACATGCCTTGATGCTGTGTTCCATAACATTTCTGTGACCAAACTGAAATTGGTCCCTAAGGAATGTAATCTGTTTCAGCAGTGTCGGCCCATGGGATAATAACAGACCTAGAGGAGACAAATTACATCAGAGATTGACCTTGACCAGAAGACAAAAATGAAGTTAGAAGTTCCCTAGGCCTGTGTGCATATTACTTCTGTTTTGTGCATGGTTAGCAGCAATTGCTAAGCCACTGAATGAATTAACAGAGGCTAGAAGAAAATTCTCATTGTACTCCTGAATGTGAGGCTGACTTCACAAGGTTAAAGGAAATATTGACATCACCTCCAGTAATGGGTTTTCTTAACAGTAGGGGCGAGTTCATCCTCGATACTGATGCTAGCAATGTTGGTATTGGTGCTGTGTTGTTACTAGCTCAGGAAGGGAAGAAGAGGCCACTTGAGTATTTCAGCAAAATACTTCATTAGCCTGAAAGGAATTACTGTTTGTAGTACGTACTGATCATGCTTCATTAAGATGGTTATTAAATTTCTAGAACCCAGAACCAGAAGGGCAGATAGCTCGTTGAATACAGCACTGACTTGGCCATCTTCACAATTGTGCAGATGCCCTCTAACGGAGACCCTGTGAACAATCTTGTCGACACTGTGAGCTCCAAGAAGTAAAGAACAGTGAGTTAAGAAATATTTACACAGGACCCAGATCTGAGAAGATACTTCTGGTGACCAGACACCATCATGGGACGGTAAGGAAACAAGGAAAGACCAATTGAATGATCCCAATCTACGCCCTCTACTGGAGTGGAAGGAAAAAGACTGACAACCCAGCTGGGAGGAGATATCTAGTCTAGGGGCCACAGTCAAATCCTATTGGGCACAGTGGAGTTCCCTCATCCTTAGAAATGGTGTGTGATATAGGAGTTGGGAAACAATGATGGAAAACAAATACGGTTTCAACTTGTCTTGCCAGACTGTAGGGTTCCAGACAGTGGTGGTCATTTCGATCAATAAAACACTCGTCTAAGTTTGTCTGAGGTTCTACTGGCTCCATTGTCAGGAAGATGTGGAGAAGTGTTGCAACATGTGTGACACCTGTGCAGCACGAAAAGAACCAAGAATTAAGGGCAAAGTTCACTTTCAGAAATAATGTCAATGCACCTTTTGAAAGATGGCTGTGAATATTTTGTGTCCCTTACCCACCACCGAGAGAGGAAACTGATACCTCCTCGTAACCCAAGACTACTTTACTAAGGGGCTAGAGGTAATATCGATACCAAATCAGGAAGCTTGTACAGTGGCCAAAGCACTTGTGGAACATGTCTTCTCATGATATGAGGTGCCACTTGAACTACATTTGGATCAAGGATGAAATTTCGAGGTTACCTTATTCCAAGAGGTGACCAGGATTCTGGGTATGAGGAAGATACGGACCACAGCACTGCATTCTCAGTCAGACGCGATGATCAAAAGACTTTACCGCACTTTGGAACAGTACCTGTCAATATTTGTGTCAGAAAGCAGAAAGGACTGAGGATGCCAAGGTGACTTTATTTCTGCTAGCCTACTGTTCAGCAGTTCACGAATCTTCAAGAGTAATCCCTTAAAAGCTGTTATTTGGAAGAAAGCTCCACCATCCTAGTGCCCTACTGAACGACCATGTGATGAATATGCCAGCGAACTACATAGGAAGTTAGTGGGCATACACGACTTTGCTCAGCAGCACCTTAGATTTATTACAGACCGAATGAATACCAGATATGATCAAAGGGCATCTGCTGAGCAATTTAAAGATTGGCAACTGGTTTGGTTGTATAACTCGCCAAGAACGGAAAGAATACTGCCCGAAACTTCAGAAAAACCAGGAAGACCCTTAAATGATTTCAAAAAGAGTCAGTGACGCAGACTTCAGGATATAGCATCGTGACTCTGGGGCTAAATCCTAGGTTATCTACAAGGATAGACTGGCACTTTATGAAGGTCCAGAAATTAAGAAGTATGTTGGGGTCGAACAGACTTAAGAAAAGGGCAGTGTAACATGTCAGCGCTCTTGTGGGTGTTGGGTTGGGCAGCCTGGTGGTACACCCCACCTTCCCCTCCCCTGATCGCTACCTACAGCCCTGGTGTCGAGACAGCGGACTGCATCCCACCACCTTTCCCCCATCTTCCTGTCCCTGGTGATATGGGCCACTTACGCCTAGGTGACATAACAGCGCCTGTCAGTCATCCGGGACAAGAATTCAACTCTGACGGAACTGAATGTTACTGCAACACCTAGAATGTTCAGTGAGCTGTGAGGATGTTCTGGACATTGTCGCGGGCAACTATAAATTCTGGCCCACAGCGAACAGAGAGAGGATTGATTGCGGTGTTTAGCTGGTGAATGTTCACAACAGACTTGGCAGCGAGGGACAAGACAGGATCAGATAGAGGAGAGGCTATGGAGGTGTGGACAATGGTGATACTCTTCGAGTGGTATGAGTAAGGGTGAGAGTGGAAGAACAGGTTGAACTGTAGCTGTGCTTTGTGAGACATTTCTAGATTAAAACTTATGTGGTCAGAGGACTGATTTGAGAGAGACGTTATTACTTGTACACTGGAGTAGTAAGTTAGGCTTTTAAGGAGATTACCTGTACATTATATCTATAAGCGTTTATTATTTGAAAAGTGTAAATCGCGAGTGTTGTATACTGAATGTAGAGATTGTAATTAAATTTAAATCTTAAATTTAATTTACTTATTTAATTATCTAAACTTTCCATCCCAAACGAACCTGGCTGCACCTAGAGCAGCAAAATTGTTGCAATATGACCAATTGAAGTGAATTTTGGAGTCACTAAGGGTAACATACTCAACTCCAGTTTTTCACCAGTCAAGGTGCCAGAATGTCTTACCCTAACAACAATTTGTATTCACTACATTGTTGGTGGTGGGGGAGGAGAAAAATCAACCTTTCCTGGAGTGAAATGGCATGAAAACTCTAACGTAGTACATGCCTATCTTTAAGAAAACAAAGACTTGTAGGTGTGAACTCCAGTTGGTTTGATAACAGTAACTTCAAGATATATTGATCTGCGAAGCTGATAAACTGCAAGAGTATTCAGTATTATAGGACACCTTAGTTATCACATTCATTGTTTCTGAATAGCTCTGCTGTGTTTTCTTAAATTATTTAGAACTTACTATCTTATGTATTCATTACAGGTTATACATGGCTGGCACTGTTCCCCGAATAAGTGCATTGTATCCAAGTGTGCAGTTTCCAGTATCAAGAGGGACACCGTCAATCTCATCCCTTGTCTCCTGGGATCATTCGAAAATGTCAGAATATGGGGACCATTTATACTTTGTAAGCAATAAATTGGAAGGCAGGTGCAAGTATTAAAATTCTTGGCAGTTATCTTGACTTTCCTGGAAGAGAAATGTACCTTAATGAGTTTATTTCTTAGGCTTAATAATGTATTGGTTTATAAAATTACTACCTCAAGTGCCCTTTGTGTGATAATCATTGTTTTACATGCTTTGAAGCGCATATAGAAGTTCTTAACAAAATCATGGATGATACACTTATTAAAAAAATGCACTAGTTGAGAAAACTGTAGCAGGAAAATTCAAGTTTTGTGTGGGTAATGAGGAGTTAGGTTATAATTATCAACTTTTTGATGTATTAGCACTCAGGCATGAGCTACGTAAATCACAAATTTCGAAACACAATCCTTCACTATACAAAACAAAAGTGCGAAGTCTGCACTGATGATTCACCCTAAGGAGGTCTAGTAAATTAGTGTACTAATGTTATACTTCTAGCAACTATGTAACATACAAGACCCACAGTTCATGTTCCATTGCATCCTAATATATTCATACTGTTTAGAGTACCATCAGGTCAGTAGAGCATTATTTGGTAAGATCACAACTCCATAGCCCCTGAAACTCCTGTGAATTTCACGAGAATAAGTGTTGACCTCCCAGGTAAGTGCATGTTAGGCGCAGATTTATGGGAGGGGCGCTGGGGGTGGGCGCCCCCCTCCTCCTATAAACCAGTATTTAAAAAAATATATGTCAGTTTTTTCACAGGTACAAACTTAATATTTAGTTCGAAAACTTATTACATAGCACCATTTTGCAGCTTAAAATCAAAATTTTTTCGGGGGAGGTCCCCCGGATTCCCCGCTCCTTGGTCAGGGATGGGTATTACTACTTTTTAAGGCATCGTCCCACCCCCCCTCCCTCAAGACTCAGTGCTGGATCCGCGCCTGGTGCATATAGGGCCAAACTGAAGTATAGTGTCGTGTACAGGGTTACATAATGACTATGCGTTGTTGTGATATAATGAGGTGTAGAGAAATACATATAGACTGTATGTGTTCTTTGGAGGTAACATAGCACATAGTTTACATGGGATGTTATTAGGCAAATAGGGTTACACAGAACATACAAGACATACTGGAGCAAACAGAGTTTACAGGGGCATAGAAAACTCACAAAGATATTGAAATACGTATAGGGTGACGGGCATCCATGAGCAAGCATATGGAGGGTAACGCTTATGGTGACACTCAGGGTTTTGTAGAGCTTATGTGGGGAATAATGACACTAAAGGGAGGGGAGAAAAATTTTCTGTAAACTGTGTAATTATTTATGCAACTGTGTAAAACCATTCTTTTAACTTATTACATCTTAAAATTAAAAAAAAACATGTACTCACAGAGTATCATGGAGGTTGACAGTTAGACACACAAAAAGGACGACACGTACCTCCATGATACTCTGTGAGTACATGTTTCAATTTAATTTTAAGGTGTAATTAGTTGCCTAGCGGCCTTTGTTTCCCTATATCAAACATTCTTTTAACTTGTTTTTGTAGTAGGTATTTCCTGCGTATTTTCAGGTTGAAAAGAAGCCCATGAGCCATGAGATCAAAATAAGTTTAAATAATAAAGACTTCTGTGTGCTGAAGGAACTTGTGTTACATGGTCACATTGTATTACCTCTATCAGCTATTTTGGTAAGTAGCAGTAATGTTACTTTCTTATGGTAAGGAGAGTACTTTACTTTTATCCAAAGAGTTTTGTGGTAAAGATATAAACATTTTCATACTGATATGTTTGTACACTAACAGGAATGAATAAACGAACACTGCGTAGAAATACACATATCTGCCTCACCATTGGTACACATGACAATGGAGGTAGTATGCTGGGCTTATTTAAACACCAAATATATCTATAATGCATATGCCTTACATAATAAATTGAACCTCCCTGAACAGCTACACATGCAGTGAACCTGGAACCTGCTGTGTAGGTGTTGAATTTCTTTGTAGTGTGTGGTATACTAAGCTCACTATACTTCTTGTATCTGGAAGCATGTAGAAATGTACACTGTACATCTGTAACATAGGTGGAATAAATTGTGGACAGGTGGGCAAATTTCACTCAAGAGCTAACTCTGCAGATAACAGGGACTGGGAGCAGACTATTTTGCCACTGCTATGTTTAGGAAATGATTACGCTCTCTGGGATGTAACTGGTAAATAATTCTACCAGTTTCTCACCCACCACTTACACCCAGAGTAGATAACTTTTACTGCCAATGAAACACAATTTATATGTCAAATGACGTGAAGTCTTATGAGCAAGGCAGAAGAATGCAACGGTTGGAGGATATCGGGTTGGAAGACCAGGTGAACAAAAAATTTTACAAAAGTTAAATCAACAAAGCAAAGTGAATGCTAATTGAGACTATAACCAGGAGACATGTTTTTATTCGCATGAAAACCTAATAATCATAGTGAAAGTACCGACTTTACATCTAAGTGGCTATTTGAGGTTGTGCGAGGTGCTGGCATACAGCGAACCTGCAAGAGGCCCAGAGGGTGACTTACTTTTAGGCAGGATCAGAGGTTGAAGAGCAGAAAATGAGCCAATTGTTAAACCCAGAGGGGAGAGAGAAAGAGAATGAGAAGCCTCATATCAAGACAGTCAGTTGAATGTCCCAGACCTAGGGAATATTGAGTTGTCACCGTAGACTTTGATCTCGAGGTGTAAACATTCTCGAGGCATCAACGAGTTCACTGACAGCTTTTTCTCCAAAGCATAGTCCTGGCCAGAGAATGAGAATAGAGGAGAGTCCTGGAAAAGCTAGGAGGAACCAACCATCTTGACCATGCTGAACTTGGTGTGAGACGACACAGGAACCTGGACCTGAAGCACACCCCAATAGGAAACCAATACCGCAGTATGTACAGTCAGTGCAGGAAAAGAGGGCTATATATTGAGGGCAGATAATGACAAATAGGAAATGAACTGGCCTAAACTCTAAACTTTCCAGCATATGATTCTGGCATGGGTAGTTCAAAAAAGGTGTTGTAAAAATGATCTTACCCCCTGTAGACAAGGCACGAGCCTAGGAGTGCTTCAGAGCTGTGGTAGGTGAGTCACCATGTGATCTAGTGCAGAAGCCTTGCCAACCTTGGCTGAGGGGGCGGGGGAGAATATTTGATGCGGGATAGAGGTCACTTTCTTCCCAAACTCATAAGTGTGTACATTCAGTGGCAGCCTGGTGTGGGGTGCTTCTTGCTACAGTACTGGCAGTCATCTACGAAACGTCAACTTAGCCAGATGCATGCTTGTTGCTCCTTGTGGCCACCTTGTTTTAAAAATTTTTACTGATACTGATCTGGTTTCCTTACCACTTTGGCTGTGTCACAACCTTGAGATCTCATACAATTGTGTGCACATAACATAGTTTGACCATTGTTCCATCCATATCTCCTGTCGTTTACCACCTACCTTTCAACCGTGACAAGCAGCTTCATTAAAGTTCGCCCAATGGCAGACCATGACATGTTTGCGATAAAAAAATTATCATACAATGTCTTCACTTCGCGAAAATGACTGTCAAGTCATATACTTTGATTCTGCTGTTTACATTTACTATGTGAAGTATCCAATAGTTTGAAATAAACTATGAACGTCCCTATAAGGTTGGATAATGGAAGTCATCATGTGTGCCAAGCTTCTTAGTCATCACATACTCAGTACCTTTGTTTTAAGGAATTGCTCTCCCACTTCAATTTTTCTCTTGCACTTATTATAGCTCTTAATTAGGATGCACTAGGTTTTGGCTGTTGCTGGTGCCACCTACGGAAACCAGAAACACTACACTAAGGCAATGTTGTTATGGCCATAGATCTTGGTGGCAGCCACATACTTTCTAAGTGTGCTGCCAATGTCCATTACAGTAAATGGGGCTATTGGGATGCAAGAAAATTAAATTTTAGGTATAACAATGCCCAGCACAAGTTTTTACATGATTTTCAGTCTTTTTATGTATATGTGCCAACTTATGGCATTTGTTTGGCAAGTGAATGTCTATTTATTATAGTACTGTGCTCATAATGTTTATTATTAGGTAATGAGTAAGTCCATAGTTGGAGTTTTGATAATCACTTCACTTCTTTACCAGGTATTACTGTGGAAAGCAATGGCAAATTTGTATGAGTGGGACATGAGCAAAACGCCTGTGGTGTTCGAGGATTTGTATATGAAGTACGTAATGAAACTTCAAGAAAATGGTATGTTTTTAAAGTAACTTTGTGTAAAATAATTTGTTTATTTGTAAGCCATAACAAATTGTTGTGTTGTAAGTTATAAACTGCTTTATATTTATTTAGAAACTGTAGTTCTCAACATTGCCCTTCAAAGAGGCACAAGAAACTTTGAGGTTTTTGAAAATGGCACAGATAAGCTGTTTGTCGAAGGAAAGATAGGAGACAAGGATAACATCACTACAGAAACTGCCATAGATTTAGAACTGGATGTGGAAGGTGGTGAGGAATGGATAGCTGCAGATGATGTATATTCAGAACTGGAGAATCATGGATACATGTATGGGGAGCAGTTACAGAAGATAAGAGGAGCTAATTTCAGTAACAGAGGTGTGTATTGTGAAACTGTTTAAAATTTTTTTGTAAGCCAAACTTTGGGGGATACTTTATTTATTTCAACAGCAACCAAAAATACAAAATTGTATATGTAGCCGTACAGGTGTTGCAGTTTTCGAAGATAAAAAAGGGGTAATTTTAGTAACAGAGGTTTTTATTGTGAAACTGTTTAAAATTTTAACAAAGAGAAGGTGGGAAATGGCCGGCATATTACCACCCGAGGAAGCTGGCCTGACCAGCAAAATGTTGCAACTGCGCACAACTGTGCGAAAAATATGTTGTCCAATGTCCAATGTGTTTTGTGTGCTCCTACCTGTAAGTACAATTCTGTAAGTACGTGTGCATCTATGGCTGCATGTTTTAGTAATTGTTAAAAATTTTAGATAAGCAGAGCACTAGTAGATATTTCATGTATTTCAACAGCACCATAAAATACAAATCTATATCGATAGTTATACAGGATGTGACGCCCATATGGTGGCTACATCGATTTATTATATTTTACAGTCATCAATGTCAACCAACCATCATAAATCCATATGTGTATTAATAACTATGGCTTGCGACCACTCGTTCTTCTCGTCATTATATCAGTAACACATTGAAATAGTTCTCATTAAGGTACCATTACTGTTCCAAGTTTTGTACAGAAAAATAAGAAATTGTACATATTGTGTCTTTGTGAAACCGAGAGAAAGGAGCAGGCGCAGAGTGTGTCTGGGGCCTCACCCGAGCCCCGCTCGAACCACCTCCCTAGCTAAACAAGAGGGGAGGGATTCAAGCCAATAGTTTTGTAAATTGTCACTGTATTGTAGATATTTAGTAATTAAGAAATCATAAATGTATACAAGTAAAGGAACAATTTTATGTAATTAGATGTAAATAGCAAAGAGAATTTAAGCATTAATTAATAAATACGGTTTTAGCCGAAATTGTTGTTCTCGAGAGGCGGAGCCATCAGTTGAAAGTAGGCTTCTGATTGGCCCAAAACAAACCGGAGCTTGCTGGCCAAGTGATAGGGGTTTTGGCACAAATTGGGAGAGAAGCAAGACGTCGTCGAGCGGATAGACGTCTACGAGCCATGAAGGACGGCGCATGGGGGTGCAACCGACGGGTGTCGAAGTTAGGCGTTGAGATACCTTAGAGTAGGGTAGACGTCGACGAGCCGCGAAGGATGGTGCAAGGGGTTTGCTATCAGCGGGCGTCGAACTAGGCGTCATTGTTTTGGGTGTCGGGCCGAGGCACCAGTGATTGGCAATTGTTGAGTCATAGTAAGACGAGGCAGTTGATTTTATAATTAGTTGTCGGGGTCTCCGTGCATGCGACTGTGATCCTCAAGAGTTGTACCGACAACTCTGCAATAACAACGGTCTGCCCCGAGAGGACAGTAATGACGTGCTACCCGGTAAAAAGACTTGCAAACTTTTTCATTATAGTACTCTAGTGTCCAGAACTTTAACCCATTAATGAATATTCAATCAAGCGTTCCGCAAAAAGTAAACAAGTTAAAAGAAATTAAAGCAGCGCACATTGTAAGGTGTTGCAGTTCCAGAAAATAAGAACAGCTAATTTCAGTAACAGAGGTGTGTATTGTCTATTTCAGTAAAGACAGGTATGTATTGACATTAAATTATGTCATCATAAAGAGGGCTTTTATTTGGCTGGTGTGTATGAACCGCTATGTAAACCATTTGATTCCATTGCAGGTAGCTTTGAAATGAATTTCGTAAACCTTGAATTTTATTATTTTATATGAATCTGTGCTTATGCTGTGTTTCACTGTGCTGGTTTACTATGTGTTTCATGGCATTTCATGATCTGAAGTGTGTCTGTGGTAACCTAAAATTTTTAAGTGACAGTGATAGGGAGATTGAAGAAGAGTAAGTTTGGTTTTTAATAACACTGATAGATGATGAGGAAAATAAGAGGATGTGGGTGTATACAGTATGCCATAAGAAGTTAACATTGAGAAGTTTACGCTATAAGATGTTGAACCTCAAAAGTGAGGATAAAATTTTAGAAAATGTTGTATTAACTTTGTAGCAAATCATCAAGTGCGGGCAAAGACGGTGATGTACAGGAGGAAGTTCATGTGATTAAAGTGCGAACTCAAGGAAACCTTGGCAACACACGGGCAGGCCACAGAGGTGGACACAGGCTTTCAGGGCGCGGGAGGAGTCAGCAGAACACTTTTTCAACTAAATGCACGTGTTGTGGCAGGGACGGCCACGTACAGCGAGACTGCCGTTTCCAAGCTTACCGGTGTCATAACTGCAACCGCGTGGGACATATGAAGAAAATGTGCCCTAACCTTGCTTCTGCGGGACAAGGTGGGGCAGTGTTTCACAATTATGTTTTAAATAATGAATATGATGTAGAGACAGAAAGCGATTTTGCAGCACTTTTTCAGTTAGCAACTGCAGGCAGAAAACCGTGGGTGCTGCCAGTGCAAATTGGCAAGGTTAAGTTGGACATGGAAATTGATAGTGGGGCAGCCATTTCTGCTATATCTGAAAG
>PNEQ01015123.1:0-36743 GCA_003012365.1 Medauroidea extradentata
CACTGAATGTTTCGTATCGACATTGGCTGTTGTTTATTTGAAGCACTGTTTCTCTCTTCAACAAACCCAGTTAGAACGGTACAGCTTGAACACACAGCGTGTGTGATTTGCCAGAAAACTGTTCACACGTGTCAAGGTTAATATACTACAGTTTATTGGAGACTATCTCAAACATTTTCGCGATTTTCCAGTGTCTCTACCGATAATACTAGTCACAGTACTTACGGAAACCATCAAATATTTTCGAAAAAACGAACACATCCCGTATATGTTCTGAAAATTGTCAGCTATAAGTAGGGCCCGGTAGTTTTCGCGAAAAGATTTTTGCAGCACTTTGTTTCAGTGCCTTACGTGCGCATCTGCATCTCTGCTTTGTGGTCAGTGATTGGATGCCGTAACACCCAGCGTGTGAAGGTTACACCCGTCAATCACATACGTAGAGACACTGGAAAATCGCGGGAATAGTTGACTGTTTGCTAGGCTCGTACATGATGTATATAACACTGAATGTTTTGTATCTATATTGGCTATAGTTTATTTGTAGCATTGTTTCTCTCTACAACAGGCCCAGTTAGAACTGCACAGCTTGGACACACAGCGAGTGTTATTTGTCCCAAAACTCTTCACACGTGTCACGGTTAATATAATACAGTTTATTGGAGACTATCCTAAACATTTTCGCGATTTTCCAGTGTCTCTACACATACGTAATGTGTGGCAGTTATCCGTGTACTGATTGGCACAGTATAATGAATAACGACTCTGCAAAAACACTCTGTCAATAGCGATGAAGTTGAGCTGCAGGTGTGCACGTAAGGCACTGAAACAAAGTGGGGCAAAATTCTTTTCGCGAAAACTACCGGGCCCTAGCTATAAGGGAAGCTGCATGTAAGAAAGCTGCGATGAAAACATTGTTTCTGTAGACTATTCATGGTTAAGTACTTTCAACTACCCTTTTAATAGGTGTAGTAATACATTTCATCGTGGCACACGTATTAACTGTCGAGAAAGGTGAAATAAACGTATTACGTTTATTGATACTTTGACAACGACTAGAGATGCTGTTATAAAGCGAAAATTTATTGTGCCAACATACCCTTGAAACACTATAGTTACTTGCAACATGTATGGTTGGGTGATTCCACTTGACACAACGTAAATATCTGTAGGCCAATAACAGACATCGAACATTACAACACCGGGATTCTTATTGGCTCAGTCAAATAAGGTCACAGCTCCACGTACAAGCAATACTGAATGTACGTTGGAAACTAGCAAACAGTCAAGTTTTCCCGCGATAAGTCATCTTCTCTACGTGAAACGCATAACAAATATTTTTTAACGACTGACATTTGTAGACGGATCTTTTATTGGCAATAACGAGGACATGTACAACAACTGTACGATCACCACCCGTGTGACGACAGTGCTGTACACACAATGCCTGAATGAATACAATTTAAAACTTAAAAATTGAAAGTTGATATGAGTACCTAGTTGTTAACAAGACCGTGTTTTCACTATTTCACGTGACATTACTACATATGTGATCTGGCAACGTTGTTGCCTTTAAAATTTGTGTTTTATAATTCGTATTTTTGAAGTACATCGAAAATAGTTTCAAAATTAAACCACGAGGTTTTGAGTTTGATTTAGTGTTTCTGAGGATGAAACTACGTGGAAAAATAGCGTTTAAATTTTTCTCCTAAAAAAATGCCACCTTTTAATTACACGCATTTTTGTCGTCGTGATGCAATATGTCTATTTGATATATTCCTCGAACCAAGTACATCCTATTGAACAAAAACAAGGCACTAGAGGTGAAAGTGGCCAGCTTCGACTGTTTACTTTAACAATGCACACAAAGATGCCAACGGGGACAGCAATATTCCAACATCGCTAATATTTTGATAGACAGGCGAACAAAACACATGAGCAACGAAGAAGTCAGTGCGTGGCTGAGGTTAAGCTGGAAGAATCGTTTGAAATTTAAGATGGCCACATGTGTGGACGTTTAAATTTCTGAAGCGGTAAGAACTACGGCCTTAGAAGTTAAGGTCTGGAAACTGCTATAAAATATTGACGCCTTTATGACCGACTTTAGTTCCTTTATTATCTATAAATATGAATGAAAACTGGCGGCACCACTAGCACACTCGTGCTGCTATTTTTTCCCAACATTAAACAAATTATTTTTTTAAAAGTACAAATAATATAAACTCACTTAAGTTTAACCAGAATATTTTAAAACACTTGAGTTTTGATTAAAATAACGAACTTCTATTTACAACAGCACCACTGCGATAGTGGCGCCAGCAGTTTCGTCCAGTCTTAAGAGGGTCAAAGATAAAACATTGAATAGTAGGTGAGTGTCCAGTAAGATCGTGGTAAGGACAACACAGCATGCGTACACTGTAAAAAAAAAACTTCCTCAAATGTTTAGGAAGTTATTATCCCAGACGCAGCATGGGACAGTTATCATACGTCCGTCTTGTAAATATGCAAACTTTTACAAATGTTGCAATACAAGTCTGGTAGCTTTAGTATGCAGTTGACTGTTTTATAATTATGTTTAGGAGTGTTACCATGGATGCCTGGGAAACAATTCTACCATACCTTGTTTCTTAGTGCTCCTATACGCACGTCTGGTAAATTTACAAACTATTTTTTAGAGTGTATCACATCTCATGCCTAGCCTCTAGGCGTAAGTCACTGTCTTCACATCGTCAACTCACCTCTATTAGGCACTCAGTGGTGACGCTATCATTTTAAGATGTAGTGTCAAAGACAAAGGCATACTGTATACGCCCATACATTTTAAAAGATCCCACACCATGATTTCCATACCTAAAAAGAAATGCAAATAATCCAAATTCACAATTTTTCTGCTGATAGAACAGAAAATGTGCTTTAATTAGTAGTGGTGAACCTGAAATTTATCTACACATGTGTGTGTATATATATATATATATATATATATATATATATATATATATACACACACATATACATATACAGGACATAACTCATGTTACAAACTTTGGGAGTTGAATCTTTATAAAAAAATGAGATATAATTCCACAGACACGGCCACCTTAATGCGTGTGTAAGCAAGAACACGACAAGGCACGAAATTACGCGTACACAACATACGTGTGTTGCACTATTACTTCATGTCTAACTTAGGTCGTACGATTACGTGATATGCAGACTGCAATACTGCACTTGTGCAACGCCAGTCGCAAACTGTCCTTCTTGTTGCTCTTGCATTTTGGTCGCCACTCTGTCAATTTGTTGGCGATCTGTTTACCACCGCATGTATGAAGTACGGCCTACATGCCATACACTGTACCGTAGCTATGGACATATTTGTGAGCGATTTTAAAGGAAACAGTTGTTGGTCACTTACAAGAAAAACAATATTGTGCAGTGATTCGTATTGGGTATGATAACCGCAACAAATTGCCATATTACTTGATGACGAAAAAATTGTATACAATTAGAGGGTGGTCACCCCCATTTTCAGTATGTAGCAGAACATTTTAACGCTTATTATTTTCAATGGTCTGTGTCTCGATAACAATGGACTATGTTCAAAATATCGTGATTTTATGTAATGCCTTACTAGATTTACTGCTAAAAACTAATTTATATCCGAACTTTAAGGGTGGTCCCCTACGTGAGTTGAACTAAGATAAAAACTGTAATTAATATTTGTTATCATTTTCGTAAAGAATGTACTTCACGAAATATTTCGGGTGAGTCTCTGAACAGCCCGAATAATGATAATGTCTGTCAGTGAGAAGTAATTTTACAAGGTAAATTGTGTTTCAAATTTAGCACAAAGTAATGTAAATCATTTTCGGAAGATGTCACTTCATAAAGATCGGTGATTATACTGTAATCAAATATACATCAATTTAATCATAGCTGGTTACTGGAAATTTTTCATAACCACTGAACGTCTAACTTGTATATGAAACTTGGAAAACGTTTTCAGCGTATGTATTTTTTGCAACATGTCAGTACTTATGTTACTTTGTGATAGTATTTTTAAAATTAAATAATGTTTCTTGGTGTTTTCTCTCATACAGTCATTTAATACCGCATCCCAGAATTTGGAATGTTTGTTAGTAAGCAATTGTCTGAGTGTGTATGCAATAGGAAAACAAGAGCGTAACTAACAAATGTGAGTTTTTATTACAGTAAGGCGATAAGATCGAAAACTAAAGGAGTAGGATTCGTACCACCATATTGAGTATCAATAAAAGTTAACGATTTATTTGTGTGCATACTTTAAAAGTTAAAATTACAATTGATTTTTACAGCTTAAAAAAATAACTTGGTACAACTTAATTAAAAATAGCTATGGACATTTCTGGATTCTGTTTCAGTTGGTATTTGAACTACTCACACCTAAGAAACACAAAATGCATTTAAGGTTTATCGTATAGTTTCTTCGGTGATGCAGAATGAAGACACTATTGCATAAACGGGCCATCTACAGTGCCGAAGTAGTTGATCGAGGCAATATGATTAGTAAAACACAAAAGAAGAACCAACTGCGTGATTTGTAAAGTGTACGATTTGTCGACTTCTCTGGGAGGTAAAACAACCGGCAAAAAATATATTCAGTCATCCGCTTGAATATAGTTCTATCACTTGGAAGGGTCTCTTCTCCGTGTGCTCCCTCGCCAAGGACAGCGCTGCATCTCTGGCGAAGGCTCTGTAGACCCCACACTTGAGTCTAGCTCAAACGTCGAGTCTGGGGAAGTAAACAGACTCCATTAACATGACAGCCATGCGAGTTACCAAGTACAACTGAAAAACTGTAAGTGGTGTAAGATAATTTGAACCGCAATTGCATGGTACAAATCTGTAGAAATATTATTACAACAAGATAAAAACTTTATACGAAAACACTTATTATTAAGAGTTTAACACTCTACATTCTATACGTTTACTAACAAACTTCACGTTAGAATTATGTTCTTCACAGCTAATGAAGGTGCTCTGAAGCCAGGGAAGAACTAAAAACAACAGACTTTAGGTTTACTGATTGAAGTGGGCCCATGATTGGCATAGTGGATAGAGCACTCGTCTCCTATGATAGCGATCCTTGTTCGATTTCCGGAGGAGTCAGTATCAGTAACGTGGTATATTTTCTCAAGGTATGTCCGTTTCTCCCGCTATTCACTTTCTGCCACTTCTACAATATAGGACATCATAAATGTCATTCCTCCGGGTCGTAGGTGTGCCTACGAGTGATCAGTGAAGAGTTTGATCTCGCGGTATGATGACTTGTCGGGTACTCTCCACATATGATTATTGTTTTACAGTCAAAGCAAGTGTATACATTGAAAACACACACGCACACACATACATAAAAGAGAGAATTAACATAGCATGTAAAATCTTCTATTCATTAAAAGTAACTATCCGATAAAATAGGATATTGATATTTGGAAAATTTGGACAGGAAATATGGTTGAGAATAAAAATATCGGAGATGCCGCAACAGGAATGGCAAATTTCGTCAACATACTGTCCATTTGAAAGAGGATGTGATCGACTTCACTAACATTAAGTTAGATTTTGACGTGATCTTTCTTACTGACACACCTTTTGGTTGTCGTACAGGTAATCCAAGAATAATATATCTATCATGGTTAAGAATTTGAAACGTTATTTTAAGAAGTATTCGCAACAGTATTTTATCAGGGTTTCGAACTCGATAGATTTTTGTCTGAAGGTAACGCAATACCAACCTCTAACTCGAGTAATTAATTTTGTAAAATGTGGGAACAGAAGATGACTTACAGCAGAACCGAAAAAAGGGGGCGGTGGGAGGGGGCAAAGCTGCTTAAAAAGTAGTTGATTAAGCGTAGAAGATGTTTGTCTGTAGTTTACCAAGGGATTTGGGTTCAGAACATAGGTTATGTAAGAAGTTGACAAAATTAGGTGAAGGGAATTTCAAGAGCTAGGAGGATTGCGAATCTGACAAGAAGTAAGCTGGTTGCTGGAAAATAAAATATTCACGTCTTTCACGAAATTCAGGTACAGACCTTAGGCCAAGTAGGCATGTAACCGACCAGAAATATAAAAGGAAATTAAAAAGAGTATTGAGAACTTGGGCTTATTGATCAGGAATGTGGGGGAAAAAATTAATGCGAGGTCGGGTAAGGCGGGACTGGTAGGAAGTACAAGACTGTGATACCTGGCATAACACAGGCGTTTTAGCCTTGCTAAACAGTACAACGTATTATTTACCGCAAACAGAAAATAAATCTTACTTGAGGATTTTTAACCAGTAGAAAAGTAAACTAGATTTACAAAAAAAATTGGGTTACCATTTTTTTACTTTAAAAAGCTTCTTTTAAAGACATTTTTATTTTTATCACTGCCATTTAAATAATTTTTGCCACATAAAACGTGTGTTAAAAGATTACGATTTACGTTATCATAAATATTAATGTTTAACAGTTGTACAGTTTTTTTACTGTTACATAAATTAATCAAATATTTTGCGGCATAGCTACTGTAAAGTGCTTTATCTTGAAACAACTTTTTTCGCCACGCAAAAGTGCGTGATGTGGCTATAAAGTGTTTTCAGATAAAATGTGATAAAATGCGGTTATGATAAGTAATCATGGCAGGGCTAGTAGGATAAAAATTCAGCTTGAGGCCTGCAAAAGGAACCCGAGTAAAAGCATCCAATATGTCATGAGAGCGGATTTTCGATCTACACATGGTTACCCTGCTCTCAAGAAGGATACGATGCTGTTACCAGAAAAAAACTGGCCAATTGGCGCGAAAAATTTAAACAAATAAACATAGTCAAAACCGCAACGAAGTGAAACCGAACGTAAAATGTTCAAATATCAAACAATATAAAAAATATACGTAATAAAAATAATAGAGCTTGTAAAATGTACCGCAGATATCACAGTTAGCAAAATATGCAACAAGATTAAAATAAATTTGCATTTTTTATCACCGCCACCTTAAAACACTGAACTACTTGCGAGCGTTGAGAAGAAACTTGGCGATCGACAGCATATTGTATAATACGAGCAAACCTACCTCACTCAAGCACGTGACTTATAATGACCGCTTCAAGGCAGCAGAGTGTGGAGGAAGTCACTTACGCCTCGGGAGCATAAAAGTGGTTCTTTGTTCGGCAGTGATCGGGAAACTTCGCCAGAATTCAAGCCGCCACCCCTCCCACACCTAATTCTTTGCAGACCTTTCCCTTTTCTTTCACCATCCCCTGTGACAGTTTAGATCAGTTTAGGCTAGTTTAAATGCCGAAAAATTATGATCGTTTAGTCAAACGACGGTTTTATAGACTAGGCTAACATCAATACCAATTAAATTAGTTATCTAACCTAAAAACTAAATCGTTCTTATATTAAACTTACAGCATTTTATTTGTCATTTAAACTAACCGAAATTAATGTCACAAGGGACGGGGAAAGAATGGGTAGAGGTATGCGCATAACGGGTGTAGGTTGTTTCTACTGCAGATTAAAAAAAAAATAATGTTAAAAGTTTGGGACAGGGAAAATTTCTGCCGCTTGAGCACTGGTATCGATAAAATATGTAAACTGGCCAATCACAGAGCTGTCCTGAATTTTAAGTCACATAAAGTTGATTGTTTTATAACCAAAATTGATTTGTTTTTCACTTTTAAACTAAATTAAATGAATTTTTTTCTTACTACGCCTAGTTAAATTTAATTTTACTACGATTTCGTACGTTATAAGGTCCGTTTGCGATAGCAGCGCAACTAGCGGCAGAATTTTTTCCTATGCCAAACTCTGCCATAAAAAATATTTCCTTTCTAACCTGTAGTAGAATTAACCTTAACTGGGCACATGAGGAGTAGTAGGTCGAATTCTGGCAAAGTTTTCCGCAGGGATGGATCTAGGCTTTCCTTCGCCCCGGACAAGAATAGATTGACTTCCCTCTCCTTCCCCACCCCCTTTCTCCATCTGTCAGATCAATCCAGCAGTAATAAACCTATCTTGCATACGTTGTTTTGCGCTCGCGTAAATAACAGTATAAAATGTCACTAGAAATACATAAAATCTGTACTTACTAGCTACCATTAGCAGTGTTTTAATTGTGCATTGTAATTATAAATTCTGTATTTATAATATGATATGGTGTTTAAGGTTAATAAAAATACAAAAATATAAAACTAGTAAAAGTCTAAATATTGGTAGATATTGTATCTTTTTACACTCATTTACATTTCATTCCCAAGCAGGGGTGGATCCAGAATGGAATTGTGGAGGGGGGGGGGGTGATATATTTTTGCTAGCACCGGTTGGCTGATTTAAAGCGGGGGGGTCCGGGGGTCCTCCCCCGGAAAAATTTTGATTTTAAGATGCTAAATGCTGCACTTTGAGAAGATGATTTTGAACGTGAATGTTCAACACACAAGACACAAATTGGAACATTTTCGAAGAGTTTACAGTCAGTTTCTTAGAATATATTGCAAAGTTCGTAACACCTTCTGCTTTTCCAATTGTTCGAACAAAAATGATAACATTTATAGTTCAAGGTTGCGTTCATGGGGGGGGGGGGAGTGGTATTCGCCACTGTTCCCAAGTAAAAATATTCGGCACTACCAACGCCCCCTCTAATCCGGCGCCTGGGGCAGTCTGCCCCCCTGCCCCCCTAGATCCCACTTGGTTTTCCGATCAATACCGAACAAAGAGCCACTTTTATGCTCCGGAGACTTAAGTGCAAGGGTTGGTGTGGACTGTGAGGGGAGGTCGTCAAAGGAAGGGTTGGTGCCACTTGCCATTGTGCGGGGCTTGCCTGGAGCGGTGGCGGTAGCGAGGGACCACCTTGCCGTCAGTTCCACTGCTGTCCGAGTCGGAGTTGCTGCGCCGCCGGGGGCAGTTCTGGTACACTGTGGGCGCCTCGCCGTCTCGCGCCGCCTTCGCACTCGACATTGGCAGCGTCTGCTGGCTCGATATGCACGAGATCTCTGGTACACGGGAAACAACGCGTCGCACACACAACTCTGCACTTGGTTTGGTCGTGAGGGGACAAGGTTTTACAACCCTTTAACAACGAGGTCATAAAGAGCCATTGAAGGTGAAGTGAGATGAAGGGACATCACAGTAGCCATGCTCTAGCCGGGATTAGAACCCAGGGATCTTACGCACTGTAGACCAGCGTCTATCCGACTACGCTACTGAAGCCGATACATTTGGTTTGGAAGATGCTTGTAGTGGGTTGAAGGAAGGAGAAGATTTCATGAGCATAATTGACATTCGCTATTCAGCACTATATCTTGCCAGAAAACTAAGAGAGACAATAAATTAATTTAAGAAAACTAGCATTTTCATTAGAATATCCACAGGTCATTCCACAGAAACGAAATAATTGAAATATCAGTTCGACAAACCAAGCTAAGCAATCAAAACAACCGAAGAAAAATCTCAGAACGAAAAATCAAGACAAAAAATAATTTCTGAGAAAGCAATACTACGCACCTATATAGTATTAGTTCACGGACGCAGAACTAGACGATAAGTGATGACACAGAGAAATACACGAGGCTTTCATCGACATTAATGAAACCTTACCAGAAGACAGGACAATACATGAGCTCCAAAGACAAGCTCGTTTTTGGATGGTATTCATAGTCATATTAGAGAGGAAGAAGTGCGACACATTCATCAACGTTGGCAGGAAACGATATTCTTTAACAATTTGCGCGTCGTTTGTGCGTCGTAAGCTCTCTTAAAGTAGACAAAAGTCCGAACCTATCCTGTCTGACTCTCAACCCTGTGTTTCAGTTTTAACACTGATAAGCACTCCTTGTGAAATATTTACATGGATATCCGTCATTTTATCATCGGTATCATCAGACCTGCAAACGTTGCGTGATAGCAATACAAGCAAAAGTCGACCATGAATGGAATCGTGACGGACGATGCCACTTGTCGGCGGGTTTTTTTTTTCGAGGCTATCCCGTTTTCCCCGCTCCTTCATTCCCCGGCGCCTCTCCATACTCACCACATGTCACCCCTCACCAGCACTGAAGACCTCGATGTTAAACGCTGACCAAAATCTCTCACACTCGACCATGAATGGGCAAAATGCCCCGAGAGTTCTTTACGAGTGTGCGGAGCATTATCCATCTCTTATCCCCGAATAATTTTCCGTCATGTTATGAGAATGTTTATAAATATCAGCCTAAAATAGCTAGTGTACTATGCAGCATCGTCGTTGCTTTTTCGCCTAGTTCTATGTCTGTGATATAAATGTCGTGTCATCACGTTTTGTGTGTAACTTCGTCTTAATCTCATCATTTTTAATTTTTATAGTTTATTTATCGGTGAACCTTGGTTTTATCTGACATATTTCCTATTGGTGTTTATAGTTAACATTTTATACAAATAATTAAATAAATGTATAAACCTAAATATGTGCGCATGTGTTAGTTTAGGCAATAGTCAATTATTAAATACCAGACATTTCGGCGAAATAATTTTTGCACCCCTTTGTTTCAATGCCTTATGCGCACATATGAAGATCTGCTTCGTGGACAGCTATAAGATGTTTATAACACTCAGCGACTTGGTGTTTTACCGAAATCACAGATTTATTCTGATTGGCGCAGTAAAATGAAACACTCCGCTGTACATATACACAATTGCAATAACAATGAAGCAATGCTGCAGATGTGCATATAAGGAATTTATACAATCAGGTGGAAATTTATTTTAGCGAAAATTTCTGGCCCGTTCTTATCATTACTAGTTTTCCTTGATTGTTTTAAAATCTCGCTTTGTTTTCATGGACGACATATTGCTGCAAGGGCATTAATCACCATTATATTACTCTAAACCATAACTCTGTACAGGCACACCAAAAACATATTTGCTAAAACCACACTAAGAAAGTAGTATAGCTCTGGTTATACAGAAAATGACTAGAATTTCTAGAGATAAAAGTCAAACTACTTTTTCCTTCTCACAAAAAAATTAAAAAAAAAAAAAAAAAAATCTAGCGAAGACGTTTTAGGCAAAAATTTCTTGCTCTTGTCCGCATGGATTTGAATTTTATGTTTTTTTACTTCCGATGTTTTAGAATTGAAGTCTGTTCGATTACCGGTGGGATATCGAGTCTGATTTTCGTATAAGGGAATACTGCATAACGATTCAGTTGGTCGGCGGGTTTTTTCAGGGACATTTTGCTTCCCCCACCCCTTAATTCTAACGCTACACAATACTCACTTCGTATCAACCCTCATAAGCACTCAAAACGTCAACATTAACAGCTGACAACAATTTCTACACTTCGTCAGGATCTCGCGATAGTATGTAGACTGCTGTATACGCCAGATCCCAGGTTCAAGGAGCAGGAAAGATTTTGAATAGCTGATAAGTTAGCCAACGCGATTGTTGAATTACAGGTATCAGTGTATGCATGAATCCGTTAGTGCTTACTAATACAGGATGTATAAAATGATGTCACATGGCTCATTCGTAGGCAGTTGTTTAACATTATCTTATTGGGCCAACGTCTCGTTGCCAGCGAGGCCTTTAAATACGGTTACGCACAAGTTTACACAGATAAAGTGGTGGGAGAGGAATTGGCCACAGCCGAAAAGCAACCATGCTAGCATTCTCCCGAATACGAGTCCAACGTCTTACCATTACGCTATCTCGCTTGGGTGGGTGAGCACCGTGATAAAATAATTTATTTATGAACCTATGTCGGGGAAAATCAGTAGTTAAGCGTTAGGGCCCTGGAAAAGGAAGCAATTATGCATGTGGGTAGACACCCTCTTGACTGCGCGCCGACACATTATCTACCTGACGTTTACAATTTTCCAGTTGTTGGAATGATACCCTATATTGAGTATTTTCTCTTTATTGTGGACCGAACTGCATGCATACCTTTTTATATTTCAGAGACCCTAGTACGTAAACGAAACGTTTCTAGCTATACGTTCATTATCGGATGATCACATGACATTCGCAATATTTCACGTAATTGTATATCATCTCATTGACGTATTTAAGGTCCTGTACATTGCTATTCGTTATTAAAAATTGTCAAAATGATCATAGGAGAAAGAGTCAAATATGTGATTAATTTATGCGGATTGTCTACGAGTTTAAAACATATTTCTTCCAGGTTTTTCATTTATAAATGCAGTCTAGATAAAAAAATACACCAAACTGATTATGACTACAATATTGTTAGGATACGAAAACATTAAGAATCAGTTATACATTGTATTTATTTCCTTATTTTTTTATTTTTAAGTCATATTTACTGCCAGTATTATTAGAAATGTATTTCATAAAACAGCATCACCATTTTACTTAGCTATGTAACACATAATATTATAATCAGGAGGCTAGATTCAAAGTAGATAAATTATACGATACTGAAAATAAAAAAAAATGCTTAGTGTTAAAAAATTGTAGCGTACGGATATCGGTAATGACTATAATTTTTTATAATATGATATTTGAGCACGACATAGTTCTACAAAGAAACAATTTAAGACCATGCTGCCCTCTTTCTGCTGTTCTTGCAATTACTGTTTTAATGCCTAATAAGAGCAGGTAGCCAAAATACGTTTGACTGTTTTATTAAAAAAAAAAAAAAAAACAATAGTTTTCACTGTGTCGATTAATTTTTTTTCAAGATCGTAAAAAACATGGTTTTGGCTGGTTTTATGACAAACCATATTTTTGTTAGTTTACTGTCTTGAGAAAGGGAAGTTATCATTGCAAAATCCATTTTACATAAAACTGCCAATAGATTTGAGATAGCGCTTATTGTATAAGTTTAATAAAATAATTGTATATGAAATAATAGAAAAAGTGGAGAATAGCCATACATAAAGTCAAATGTAGGGGTGGAAACATTTAAGTAATTAGTATTTATAACATATTAATTTCAAATAAATGAAATTCTAGAAAACCTTTTATAAGTAAACTTAACACGGGTAGCTACTAAATTGGGACAAAAACCACAGGTATCACAATACAAAAACTTAGTATTGAGTTTATTAAAGGTGGAGATATGGTCAATCGAACTAATACATCTTTTAACAGCGACAATGTAATGCAGAGGACTTGACGATTAGCGCTGTACTATGCGATATCGACCAGAGTGAGCGGAGAAAGAATGTTCAGTCTCTTAGAACGTGGTACAGTTATGGGTTATCACTTACGTACGCAATTCGTCACGGCCTCCTGCACTGCTTACATGTTGTCAAAAACGACCATCTGGGGATGTGGACACAGGAACACAACATAATAAATTTACTGTTGACAAAGACCGGCAAGTTCAAGCACTGAAGAATATGATACGGGAACATATTATGCCACCATGCCATATAGATCACCCGTAAGGTATGCAGTGCCATATACATCACCCGTGAATTCCGCAGTGCTATATAGATCACCCGTGAATTCTGCAGTGCCTCATTGGGGTTTTAGAGAAAAAAATCCCTTCTCAAAACCACTATCCTATTTGCTGTGCATCTGTTTTCGATGGCATGTATCTCTTAAGAAAAATGAACATACCAAGTGTAGCGGAGTTAATCCTGAACCGATTTTTGAGTTGCCCTAGCTCTCGAATTCATGTAGTTTTTTATGAATACCGACAAAACTCAATAAGAACTTTCCAAAGAATAAAGAGACGCCGAGTATTATGTGAAGAAGCCAAATGTACAGTGACATAAAATGGGAGTTTCAGGTGAGATCGTAGAGCAATTTCCTTTCTACTGAGCACAACTTTTCTACGAGAAGCTTTCCAATCACCCTTGCTACAGGGTTCATTGCAAGGGAAGGAATTATTCTTGTCCACTGAATGCAGCTGCATTTGAATAACAAGTGAAAATACGGCAGAGGTATCAGAGTTGGCGTGTGACCTATCAAGGTTGTAACGGTAATGTGTATACTCGCTCATCCATATTTTCTCCAACCTAAACGTATGTAGCTTATCTTTAACGGCTGCAAATTTTTTTCAGCAATTTGGATATTGCATTACAAACATTTTCCGCATTTGCGTTACAACTTGAACACACATAAAGAAAAAATAATGCAAATTCTATTTTCCCGATTATAACGTTTTTTATGCGCTCATTAACTAACATATAATCATTCGAGATATTGAAGACCATTTATAGAAATTTAGCTACTGATTCCAATTACCGCGTATTTATATTCGTAATTAGCGGTCTCAAATCGACAAAATATGAAAGTTTCGCTTTAATGTTCGAGTTGAGCCCACAATGTCTCGCTCGGGGAGCGCGCAGTGACTTTGTTTTGGCGCGCTCGCTCACGCATGCTTCAGTATATTGGTATGTTGTTTAACTCAAAACATAGAAAATAAATGTGTCTTCAACATTTATTAAGACTATTTTTCGATTCCCACCAGTAATTTTTTATGAATCGCGTCACGGTATTGATGTTCGTAAAACACTATTTAAAAAAACGTTTTCTTTAGCAAATTTTTAAATTATCCCTTAGTACAGCTTATAAAAATTACATATTTATTTATGTCGCAATTAAAGATAAACAAAATCCCGTTCACAGAATTAAAAAATATTTAATAGGAAAGAAACTACGCCTATGTAAAGACGAAGTGGTGAGATATCTGAGCTTCCATATTTGGACGTCTTTTTGAGACAGAAAGCTACCGATTTCAATGTACGCGTCTCAACATTCGTAATCAGAGGCATCAAATGGACAAAATATAAAAGTCTCAGTTTTATGTTCGAGGTGAGCCTATTTTCTTGAAACGTGGGGTCTGGCTCATAGACTAAGAACTGCGACTGCGTGTCAGAACACAACGTTTCTAGTGGCCTCTGCACTCGCTACAGTGATGCATGTAGAATGGTCAACCACTACTCTAAAGAGTATCAGACAACCGCTTGACAGTTCTCCATTCTCAATAAAGTAAGAGCTGTAATGTTGAACGTGTACGGGCCACTCGGCAATAGTGTTTATTAATGGGCAGTTATTGGAAAGTTTCGAGTGGGTATCGGATTATTTACTTTCAAGTAGTAGAGCTGTAATATAATGGATACATTATAGACGTTGAGAATAAAATTTTTCAGTTTTATGGAGCATTGTGTAACGTTCAATATTAATGTAAATTACACGACATGATCACGAAAGTCTATCGAAATATACTACAAAATTATATACTACTGTAAAAATATATTTCTAAATAGAACTCTTGACTACGATTGCACCCACGAAACGCTTCTGTTAATCATGCCCTTGAATGTGCGCTGGGTTGCGTGTGTCAGGGCAAGGCAAGGAGAGAGGAACATGATGCACGCAAGTGATTATAAGCCAATCATCCAGAAAATAAAAATATTTTACAGTACTTGCCGACAGAAAAAAAAATGCAATTCTGTAGCAAGTTTTTATAAAATGATCTTCTTCAGTTTACAATATGGTGTATTATGACCCCTGAATAAATACTGTAAAACAAGACGAGTCTTTCATCACATTTATCGAATCGATCAAGTAATAAACACCCAAGTTTCTTGGGGTTCTTCAGTTTCCATCGTCAACTGTTCGAGCTGGTAAGGCAACGGGCATGTACTTTGGGTAGGACAGCCAGCCCCAGCTTCTTCATCCCCGTCCTTCATCTATTATGGCTAGAGAAGGTGATTTATCGCGGGAAAAATTGACCGTTTGCTACGCTTCAATGTAATGTATTAATTTTTGACGCTTTTATTTCGTTACTGGCGAGTCACTATTTGACTGGGCCAGTGATTACTCTGGTGTACTACTACTGAATGTCTGATATTCGTCTATAAGCAACTACACTGTGGCACACAACCATCGGCCACAACAATACATTATGCAGGACGCTACACTTATTTGCAGAATACGCTAGCATAATACATTCTTGCGATAAATCACCTTCTCTAAGTATGGCCTTACATGAGACAAAACACTACACAACGTGTGGATTTCAATTAATTTTTATAACCTAAGGCCGCCTAAACTAACTTGGGGTAAAAAATAATTATAAACTGTTGGTGTAAAGATATATAGTATTGTAGGTGTAAACAAATGATTAATTAACATGTATAATACATATAATAGCATACGTTAAACACGTCTAAAAATATGCTTTATTTTCTGGTAACAGACTTAAGTTCATTGCTGTGTACATAATGAAACTCGATTAGTGAATTCATTGGCCACAATCTTTGATATTTCGTCATTCACGAATCACAGTTGTGATTGCTTTTCAGGCGGTTGGACACTTTATCATAATCAATGGCTAGAAATCTCCGCGGCAGGCCAAGAAATCGTAGGCTAATGGGAGACGTCGTACGAGCCAGATACATATTGGAGCCAAAAATGCTATCACCTCATTTCACTGTTTTCATTGTGTCCTTGGGAACGTAGCCAGTACAGCCAATAGGTGGAGTCCCGGTAATTTCGCGGGTTCAACGACCAGCTGGCAGGACTCTGCAGTCCTGTGTACTTTCTGTCCTCAGATACTTTTACATTGGCTGCTGCTCCAGTGAGTGGCCAGTTGTACATCTGGCTAGGTAGCGCGGCAGTCAGTGAGTGTATTCATGCAGGTCTGCTATTGGCTCACTGTCCTCAAGGAAGAGTTTTATTAGCACAGATATAATCACTAAAGCAATGAACGTGCGCAGTTGTTTGAAATCTAACGTCTACTCAAATGGATTCGCGAAATTTCCGGGTCTCTTCCAATAGGTGTTGATTAAAACTCTAAATCCTACAAGGACAATAATAAATTACATTGCTAAATAAAAAAATCCTCTCCATATCACAAGAGCTATTTAACTCGAGAAACATATAGAAATATGACGAACACATTACTAGCTGACACTCCGAAAGAGTCCAAAAGTCCAACACATTTCACCGCGGTGGCTACAGGAGATCATTACCAAGAATGCCAACAGATAATAAGCAGAATTCTGTGAGTTCCGAGCAATAATCAGATCGATTCTACTACAGGTTAGGGAGGCAATTTAATTTATTATGGACGAGTTTGTCAATATTTCCGTTGATAACTGCGCTGATGTCGGTAAGAGTAGAACTTATCTATGGAGGAAGCTACTGGTGCAAAACAGAAAATTGCCAAACTACGGAGTCTCTCCGTAAGCACCAGCATACATTTGACTCCTTGCTGTACCAACGCAACTAGAGGCGAAAAATATCCCTTGTCAAACACATAACACTGTTCTTCTTAACCTCAACGATAGTAAACACTATCAGTGTGCACGATTGCTGTTAGGAAGCTTGTTTGGGTTCACGCGATTAGAAATACTGGTCTAAACACTAGCCTAGCTATCAAAGCAATTTAATATACCAATTTATGACAGACATTACCAGTAGTATAGTAATGTTTTAACATTACACTATATCGAATAGTGTCCCTAGCGATTTGGATATGAAACTTGCTACTGAGTTCCACATGCCAACATGTTGAAACTTCATCACTGTATCAGTGACGCCAATAAATCATGTGAGGATCATATTTCAATGCTACTTGGCGCACAAAACTAAAAAAACAGGAAAATAAAATCAAACCACGAACCGCATTCAGAATCGAGAATTTCGAACAATCTCGATATTCCGATACGGAACCAAAAAACTTAATCATTTACCACGGTCGTTAGAAACAACGTTTTCAAGAATGCTACCAGAAGATAACCCTAATTCTGTAGGTCCCTAGCAGCATTCTAGCAGTAGGTAAGGCTTCTGGTGAACTCGGGAAGGTGCGGAAGGATAAGAGGTTATTGAAGGGGGTGTAGGCAAGAGGTCTCACCGTGCGGCAAGTGGCTACAGCTACCTAAGCTCAGTCCGTCTGGCGGACTGCCCGCCGAGTGGAGGCGGTGGTGGTGGTGACGGCGCGCCGCCCTCGAGTGTGCGTGGCACTTGCCCCCGGCGGCGGAGGAGGCGGCAGAGTGTCGTGGGGGCGGCTGTTCAGCGTAGCACTCGTGCTGGCTGAACGTCTGGAACTGGATCGAGTAGTCCATCGTCTTGGCGCTCGCCGCCTTCTCCATGCCGGGCAGGCTGAACGTCGCGTAAGGGTAGATCTCGTAGTCCGGACCTGCACACACCGAGCCAACACGCTCAAACACAACGAAATGATGCAATTCTTTGTACTACTTAGCGTAATTTTTTTTCAAAACAGGTATATATAATCTTGACTAATAATTGACTTTAAGAAAATCTAATTAAGTCGATAATGTACCAAAGTTAAAGAAATTTCTGTTGTGAAGAAATTAAGCTACATAGTACAAACAATTTTCAACGTTTCTATGTAACGATTCTGCGGTATCTGCTCCCTTTCAGATTTTAAAAAATTAAGCTCGCGAAAGCAGCATAAATAGGAATCTTTGGCCTTAAGGTAAGTGGACTTTACGTCTCGTTGACAGCGAGGTCATTAAAGACGTTGGCACATAACGTAACAGGCAGGAACTAGGAAAGAGTCAGTAATGGCTTGGAGCTATTTGGGGGAAACCATTGCAAACCGATATTAGTATGGCCGGAGCTGGGGTTCGAACACGGGTCCTCCCGAATGGGAGTCCAAGATGTTACATTTGTGCCACCCCGCTCGGTCAGAAACAACAAAAAGAAACAAAATATCATACACGAAACCAATGTTTCCTATCCTGACCCATCACCATAATGACACAAAAAAATCAGTAAACATGTACACGTTTCCTTACCCAACTCTATTAACACTTCACCACACAGCGAAACAACACACATGAAACACATGCATTTTCTAACCATCATAATACCCACACGGAACATGAATTTTCCGACGCACCGAAGTTATACTTCACACACAACCAACACCACACATGATACACACATTTGCTAACCCATCAACATAATACGGCGGATACAATAAAACTGTACACAGGAAATACACGACAACACGCAAAAACGGTGACGACAGTAAGCTGGTACTGTCTTGTAAAGACTTGAAAAACTCACAGAATAAAGGACAGGTAAGATTGCAAAAAAAAAAAAAAAAATGTACGTTTGTGTTACTTTTGTGATTGGCTCATTTCTTGGTGCCTCCGGATAGTCCAAAGGGCACAATTTCAAAGTAACAAATTACACTTCCAGTTATGACACTACACAATATTAACAACTTACTAATGTCCGACACATGTCTACTTCAGTATACACGTGTCTGATGATCAGCAAAACATCGATTATTAGTCTCTTCAGACTGAAGAGGGTAGGCCTGCTTACAGAGAACACGCACTTCTTTCAACCAGCCCGATGTATCGACGAAGTCAGACTAATTGTGGTTATTGCAGTCACAGAATGATGGATAAAATAGGAAATCACAAAAAATTATGGTCATGGTATCGTCTGCTAGTCCTCTCATCATTACAATACAGTGGATGAAATGTGCCATAATTTAAAAAAATAGCAATAAAGTCAGTTCCTGTAATCGTGTCATAGGGAAGTATAACACAGAAAGAAAAGAGAAGGAAAGAACACAGAAGTAAATGTGGAATAAAGTTTGAAGTCTTGTCGACATCGAGGTCGTATCAATGGTCAGACACGGAATTAATAATGAACCGACTATGGCCTGTAGCATTCACCTGGAGTGATTTCGAAAAACAACCGGAAGGCTAAATTAGGAAAGCCGAACCGGGAATCGAATCCGAGTCCACATGCCTCGGTATAGACAGAGGTCTGATGTAGTGGTGACTCGATGTTGTTGACAGGGAGGGCACAAGTTGCAGAGAACTGTACACTCATGTGACCGCGCCGCCGTATACCAATGACCATGATATATCTACTGGCTACATATTGTGTTATGCCCAGTCAGTAATAAGCGGCACCTACATACCAGCTTGTCAGTGGCTGTAGCGTCAACTATGTACAGCCCTATACAGTTCTCTGCAACTTGTGCCCTCCCTGGCAACAACCTGTGAGCAGCCACTGGTCTGTTGTGTTATAGACATTTGTGTGTTGTCTTCCTCAAATTACTATTAACTTCATATTCAGTGTTTATTTTCGTTTATGTCTGTTTGTTTTGTTACAATTTGACTGAATTCCCAAATAGAATCCCTTTGCATATAGAAAACTCTCTCATGTTAATTATTCTGCATAAAGTTCAACTGTCTTATTCTCTTTCTGTATTGCATTATCATAGTTATACAGATTTAGTCAACAAATCATAAGCAATATTGTATGCCCATAAACCCATGCAATTTTATTTTTAAGTTCCATTGTAACAAGGAGGCCGGGGTCGGTTCCCGGATTTTCACATGTGGGAATCGTGCCGGACGATGACGTTGGTCAGCGGGTATTCTCGGGGATCTCCCGTTTCTTCCGCCCTTTCATTTCGGCGCTGCTACACACTCACTTCATGCCATCCCTCAGTAGCACTGAAGACCGCTGGCTTAATTCTCTCACTCACTCACTCCATTGTAACAAACTTTCAAAGAAGTTAGATAGAGGTTTGACCTGAAGTGTCACTGCCCTTCTGTGCGCTGAGGGAGGAGTCGCCCTTCCTGGCAGGGGACGGCGAGTACAGCTGCCCAGACTGGCCGTGCTCTGTGTCCTGCTGGTTAGAGTTCATCTTGTTCTCCAGCTCGGCCAGAGACTTGGACCCGTAGCCCGGGTTGCGGCCCTTGAAGCCGCCATAGTGTCTGCCAACACACCACACACCTGACTACCGTCCAGTGCTGCCAGATGTGTCGGATCAGAGGAAAAATATGCTACAAATAATTCCAATAGTACTGGGATTATAAGGGATTAAGTAAGATTGATCGACACAATAAAACGACAAAGCCGGGAGAGCGGATGGTATCATATTTTTGGCAGTGTGGCAACACTGCCTCCTTTCCCTCACTTCTAGCTGCTACACGTCCTCCATTTTCTGTCAGTCACTACGTATATTTTACAAATGTCTAACAGAGTTTGACCCTCTATCTATGACAAATCGACGTTCTACCTTCATCTTCTACAAAATACTGTAAATTTTGTTACGACTTGATCATACGAAAAAATGTGTTAAACAATATTATTTAACCACATTCTATATATAAAAAATATATAGATTAAAGGAGACCAGAAGTTTATTGAAGTACAAGAAAATCTCAACCATGAATAATAAAATGTTTTAGACAACTTCGTAAGCATTGCTTTTCTTAAGTTACAGAAGTATTGTGTCGTTTAAATATACATCAACATATTGGATGCATTTTTCAAGTTAATTGGGTGATAATATTAAAAGTATGTAGTTCGAGACCAGGCAAAAAAAAAAAACGTAGTTTACGAAAAATTTATTTTTAAATCTCTCGCAATTTACAATGTTTTGTTAACACCACTCAGTTGAAATTTTACATATTACGGCAATAGTCACCTAAATTTAGAAATAAAACAGTAGATTTGATAAACTTGTCAGTAAAAAGTTTCCATTTTGAAAAATCATAAAATGAAATTATACAACCTAGTGAATCTACATTGTTTTAGAACTTTATTGCTTTATTTTTTATAGATCCTGATGTGAAAATATATATTACCACAGTTCAACACAACAAATGAATGCAATTGCAATATCTTGGAAATTTTCATCTGAATACGAAAGCAAAAACAATAAGGACTTACAAATGATATTTGGCATAAAAAAGAAACTATTAACTAAACGATTTCTGCCTCCCCCCCAACCACCGTAACTCTTAATTTAATATTAATTTACTACTCAAAGACTTTAATTAGTTAAATTTGAGATTTCTTAACGTGGTTGTAATATCCCTGAAAATTTCCACGTATTTAATTCCTAACTGTTTTATTGAAATTGTTTTTAACATGGACAGAAAAAAAACCGTTAATGTAACGGAAGTCGTAAATATTTTTGGTAAATTAACTTATATCAACAAATTCACATTGTTGATCATTACTTCAGTTACACGTAAATTGGTTTTCCGAGTCTCACATTTCTCGAAACACAGTGTTTCATAATCTCACCTTCTTTGCACTACAATGCACACGCATATCATCACAGCAACGGTGCAGACGATACCCGAAGTGACCGGAATGATCATTCCAAGATGTGTGTAGACGTCGCTTTCATCTTCTGTTGGTTCGGGAACTAAGTCGGATAACTGAATATCTGAAATAAAATGAAACGTTCGGAACAAAATATTTGCTAACATCACACGATCGTAATTTAAAACCAATTAATGTAAGACATTCTTTGCAAAGTCTGACGTAAAATTTTCTTAACGGTTTATGCATAATAAACTGTTTTTAGAGAGTTAATAGTATTTTCATACAAAAGTTAATAATGATGACACACGAAACCTTCCTCACACAGTTAGGAAAAATGTATTTAATTAATTCTGTTGTTTTTTCTTTATTTTCTTCCCAGGAAAATATAGATGTGACAGAATGTGATTGGCGTCAATTTATATGCTGCTGCCTTAACATCGAGTCACAAAGACAGTGGCGACAGGTGGTAGAAAAATCAGCGCTGCCTATTCGATTGTTTTTTCAGCTGAACTTGGTTGCTTAATACAAGACGTTAGTAACAGCAAATCTTTTAAAGTTGCTTGTGGAAAACCACGTGATTTTTAAATCCTAACTGGTTTCAATCTGTAGTTTTTTAAAAAAATTAAGTCACGTGTCATTGATGATTTTGATCAAACTTCAGACATTGGCCAGTTAATTAAATTGTGATAGCTAAATTTAAATATGTGAAAATTCTTTTCATATCACATGTAGCCAAATATAAGCATAGTGGTTCATAACATGATTTTAGATGATTTTGACTAAGTGTCTGGTTAGAATGTTTTGTACTGCAGGAAGGAGAGGCTAGGGGTAGGTACAGGCTAGTACGCACCGCCTGTGTAAGTCCTGGTGGCAAAGGCGAACTCGTGCTGGCTGGAGCCGGCTTCGTTGTGCGCAGTGACGCGCACAGAGTATCTCGTGCCTGGCATCAGATCGGGAACCAGTAGCTCGGGCTGCTGTGCGCTATCTGCCAGAGGAGTCCACTCGCTCATGCCGCGTAGACGGTACTCCACCGTGAAGTACTGCATGGGGCAACCGCCGTCCGGCCATGCATCCAGGTACAGCGTCGCTGACGTAGAGTTCACCATCATGAAGTCCTCCTGCAGCGGCACCCTCGGCGCTAAAAACACCATCACCATCGTTCCGCTTACTGTCGTCGAGACGAAGATGACGTTAAAATAGATTTTGGAAGATGATTCCAAAGAAAGTGTAAGGGGATGATGCTAACGGAGATGTTTCGCAGATTATACCAATACAGATATCGGAATATGTTGCTATCAAAGATGTTGGAAGATGTTTCCAACGAAGATGTAGGAATATGTTCCTAACGAAGATGTAGGAAGATGATTGGAACGTAAACGTAGGAGGATGATGCCAACGAAGATGTTGGAAGATGACGGTAACATAGATATTGAAAGATGAAGCCAAGGAAGTTGCCAGAAGAGAGTGGTGAAGAATATACCGAATATGGTTGAGATAATAAGTTACCCGTAAATCCGTTTTTGTAAATCTAGGTAATTTCTTGAGTAAAATCTGAAGTAAATCTACGATGTCACAAGCGAAGTAATTTTGCGACAGTCAGGCCCATAATACCGAAAGGAAATTTTCGACCGGGAACAGAATCGAGCCCTTTATCTTTAAGTCATTACGATCTGCTGCATCATGCCCTTAACATCGAACGGAAATTTTCGACCTAGAACGGAATCGAGTCCCGTATCTTTGGTTCGACAGAGTATACAACCATTTATTGATTTAGAAACGATATTTCGTTCACACGCTTTTATACAAGCCAATGATGAAAGATTCAGAAGTATGCGTTTGTACTGTGGGGTGCTAAACACTATATGAAAATGAAATATGGGAAACGGACGACTCCAAAATAGCGGGAAATGATTATTATTATGGCTTGTAGGCCTCAGAAAGAGATGGAGTGAGAGCCAACAACTCTGCCTGTTATCCAGAAGACATGAAATGTGAGTTAGTTAATCAGATTTAGGTAGAACAGCAGCGATATGTAAGGGATGGAGAAAGAGAATATTACCTAAAATGCCTGGCAGCTAATTTCATAATATCTACCTTGGGGCAACCCCACTGGAAATCGAGACCTGATTGCTGTAGTGGGAAGCCACTGCAAAAGATGTTCTCAATGTGAAAACTGTCACTAGTTGATTGCCTTGAGCCTAGAGGCGATGAATCAAGTTATGAACGAGTAATAGTCGACATTAGTTCCCTGAAGCTCCCCGACATCGATTGCCCTCGACGTGTTCGAATAACTAAAAAAAAAAGCAGCGAGAAAATTTATTTTCTACAGCAAAATGTAGCCAACATATCGAGGTATAGCTGGACATTTATATTTACTCAAATATTTCTACGGATATAAAAACAAAACGGACATCCCTTCGTTAGTTTTTGTTGAATTCGGCATGGTTTTTGGATTTTTTTTTTCAGTTTCACACTAAACAAGGACAGACATTTTGAACATAATATTAAAAATTGCCGGTAAAAATGATTAATTAGTTTACGATAAGAAGGTAACATGTGGGAGTGAGTTCGTGGATTTTCCTGAGCCAAAAAAGGGTACCCACTGATTGGGTTTGAAAGTATGATTTCTCGTTTAGTACAAATTTGTAAATTTTGACACTTATTTTTTGTTTGCTGTGCATGTTCAACGTAATGTCAATTTATATTTTTCGTTATACGATCCAGGAACGTCAATTCCATTGTGTGTGTGTTCAATTGATTTTGAATTGCCTTGTGCCTGATATTTCATAGCTAGGGCCCGATAGTTTTCGCGAAAATATTTTTGCACCACTGTTTCAGTGCTTTACGTGCGCACCGGCATCTCTGCTATGTGGTCAGTGACTGGATGCCTTAACATACAACGTCTGGAGGTTAAACCCACAAATCACAGACGTGTTGTGTCAAAATTATTCATGTTCTGATTGGCACAGTCAAATGGATATAACTCTGCACAAAAACACTCTACCAATAATCATGAAGCTGAGCTGCAGGTGAACACGTAAGACACTGAAACAAAGTGGGGCAAAAATTTCATCGCGACATCTACCGGGCCCTATTCATAACGTGAACAGTTAGGCAACGTCAGAACTGTAAAGCGAAACTAAACAGACGATATGTTCGATTAGGGCTCTTTTTCTCCTCTTTCTTCGTACGACTGACCGGAAGTAATATAGCGGCGGGTGTTTGATTGGCGAGGTCAACATCCTTCAGGTCAGTTTGGGTATGTCTTCAATGCTTTTGGTCGTGAGTTGGAGTTGTCTGCTAGTAGCATTTGCATGTCCTTACCATTTCAATGATTGTTTATTTTATTTCAACAACTAAAATGTGATAAACGGCAGTCTTATTAAAAAATGACAGACAGTAAATACTTGTATCAAACTATACCTTTTCGGTAACGTGCATTTTGAAGAACATAAATTAATAAATTTCAGATGGGAATGCAGTAATTCCTAAACTATTATACCTGTATCCTGTGCTGCATTAAATGAAATGGCTGAATTTGTGTTTTTTTTGTTTACATACATATTCTTATTTCCATAATTACACGACGTTCCATTCGCAACGTGCCTTTTTTGCTCTTATTGACCTAGGTCATTACAGTGGAACCTCGTTAATACAAACCCCGGTTAATACAACGTTCTCATTAATACAAAGTAGTTTTTATTCCCCTTGGAATGGGACAAGAAATGAAATTATTGCTTTAATATTTAATGATAATTTTGTTTATGCATTAAATCATGCAATATCAAGTTTCTAAGTTAAATGAAGTTATTGTGGTGTAAAAGACTATTTGATTTGTGGGGATAAACAATGTGACCAAAATTTTAGAAACTTTAAGGTTTTATTGAACACCTGTTAATACAAACCTCATTATTACAAACAACCAAAAATTTTGGTCCCTTCAGGTTTGCATTAAAGAGGTTTGACTGTATTACCTTTGTCCACGCGAATGCTGTAGAGCAGTCGGTTAGGCACCGGTCTTCGATTCGAGAGATCCTGGGTTCGAATCCCGGCTCGGGCATGGCTGTTATGTTGTCTTTTTACCTCACTTTACCATCATCGGATCAAAAGGACCGTTAAACCTTCTAACCATCACCGGATCGATTCCCGAGAAGAAAAAAAAGCCAAATTGGACAGACCTAGACAATAACAATATTACTGAACTGCTGAGAGGGGTGCGATGATCTCCCAACCAAAGCGATCCGGGTTAGATTCCCGGTGGGGCGGATCCCCGGGTTCTCGCAAGTGGGAATCGTGCCGGGCTGTTGGTCGACCGGTTTCCCTCATTCCGACACCACTCCATACACGTCACCCCTCATCAGCACTAAAGACCTAGACGTTGAGTGCAGACCAAAATCTTTCACTCACTGAACTGCTGAGACCGTGATCTAGAGTCAAGAGGAATGATGCAACATTACCTCCTCCCTTGGTGGAGCTGGTGACTACGGCGCTTGGTCTGCCGACACCCACTGCGTTCACGGCGGATAGATACAGATGGTATGTGGTGCCGCAGTTCAGTCCGTCCAGGGAGAAAGACTTGCGGTCCGGCTCCACCGTCACGTTCTGCCACTCCCCGAAGTCTTGCTTGTACGTCAGTGTGTACCCTGTGACGTGGTTCAACACAGAATATTTATAAACTCACATACTTTATCTATTTTTACTATAGACTATTCATAATAACTCAAACATGCGTACTATTACATATATGCAGGAAGTCCCAGGGAAACGTTCCGGACGATGTCGCTGATCGGCGGGGTTTATTCTTGGGTATCTCACAGTTCCCCTGTCCCTTCATTCTGGCGCTGCTCCGAACTCACACTATGTCACCCCACACCAGCGCCTAAGACCAAGATGTTAGTGTTCTTCAATTCAAAGTGCTTATTTGGTCTGATCTACTGTAGATTGCCTGGGAGTAACTGATAAAATTTTGTTCAGCGCTTAACATTGAGGTCTTTAGCTCTGATTCGGGGTGATACGAAGTGAGTATGGAGCGGTACTGGAATGAAAGGGCGGGGGAAACGGGAAATTCCCGAAGAAACCTATAATGTCCGGCACGATTCCCACATGCAAAAATCCGGGGTCTGACTCCACTGGGAATCGAAACTAGATTGCTTTGGTGGGAGGCGAGAGGTCTGAGCCCTCGGCCACCGCATCCCTCGATTGTCATGGAACTAGACCACGCTTCTCTATCTCTGGTTCCTAGCCATACTACTGAGCTCCCTAACCTGTAGTGGAATTAAACCTAGCCAAGTATAATTGATGAAAGGTAGTGCAGTGACGGGGGTAGCGCACCTGTGATGGGACTGCCGCCGTTGTCGGGCACGCGCCAGGCGAGGCCGAGGCCGTGCGAGGAGGCACTGGCGACGTTGAGGACAGGCGGGCCCGGGGCGACCTGGACGGCGAGCGTGTAGGTGACCTCGTCTCGGCCGAACACATTCTCGGCGAGGCAGGTGTAGTTGCCGGCGTCGTCGGGCCTCAGGGCGGCGAGCGCCAGGCCGTGGTCGGGCAGCAGGCGGTGCGAGGGCGCCAGGACGCCGCGGGGGTTGGGGCCTCTCCAGGTGCGCGACGGCGCCGGCAGACCCACTGCGCGGCACGCTAGCGTCAAGCTGGCCCCCGCCTGGGCCACAACGTGCCGCGAGAACGACGCGATCCGCGCCGGCGCTGCCATCACCACACACACACTCCCTCTTTCTACCACGCTTAAATAAACACATGCTGCACAGTGTTTAGAGACTGCTTCTTTAATTTTATCAGACATTTAAGAAACAACATAAGTCAATTTTCTACCAACACTTGTTGTGGAGTGTTATAATTTTGTACAGAGGTAGTCAATAAAAATTAGCGTTTCACAAATTAACTCTCAGTTTAGTGTTTTTCCACATTCGAAAATGACGCTTAATGTGGTTTACAAAGTTACAACACCTATAAATAATATTGGTGGAAAATTGACTTATGTTGTTTCTCAAATGATTGATTCAAATGACGATGTGGGGTCACTTTGCCTAGTCTTGTGGTAGATTTACAATGAATAGTACTTTAGAAGAAAGTGTATCTGCGAATTTCGACGTAATGTAATATTAATCGTGTTTTGCTAAGCAACCTCACTTTGGTGTAAGCATGTGTGAAATTCAAGTTTTTCTAGTCACAGTAAATTATTACATTACACCCAACATTAGCTATAAGCTTAATACAGTAAGTTCAGCAAGTTTTGTTTTGTGAGTGAAGTGGTTAAGTGTTGAACGTTTATTGTCAACAAAGGTAAGTTAAAAAGTCATTATGTCTCGTCGTTAGCGAGGTCATTAAACACGGTTACACTCAACTTGACACAACGGAAAGAACTGGGAGAGGAATCGCTCGTTGCCTTTGCTAAGGAACCACCCCAGTATTCGCTATAAGCAATTTCGGGAAACCATGGTAAGAAACGAAATCACGACGACTGATGCCGAGAATTGAACTAGGATCCCCTCGATTGCGAGTCCAATGTGTTATCGTATCGCAAATCACTCGGTTTATTATCGATGAATCCTGTTGGTGATAGAGAATTGATACAGTCATGACACTGTAAAGGATATATACTTTCGGTGATATCCTGGAATGATTACAAATACCCGCAATTCACTTGTAGGCCACGTTGTGTTATTTGGAAGCTGTGAATTTTATACGTGGAACAGGAATTTCTGTTTTAAATTGAGTTCATCATCACTGCAGTAGAAACTTCTACGACTGACAAGTTGTTACATGAGGGAACGTGATGTGTTTTTTTTTCCACGTTTAGACTTTAAATCGTGCATTTGTTTCTTTGCCCACACCTGGGGCGTATAGTGTAGCACATTATAGTGGAATTAGAGAAATATGTAAGAGCCTACGTCATCGCTTCCAAAGACGATGATAACACGTCTAAGGATTCTCAGTACAAGTGAGACTAACTTACATAACACGCTGACACAACTTATGTAACGATAAGGAAGATTAAAAACTCCAACGTGACAGAGGCTTGAACGATTTCGCGGCCATTTTATATATGAATGTAACTTTACTTCTGGACTGGAGACACGTTTTCGCACTTGCAGTAAGCACAGGTTCATCTGAAGATTTCGGTTGAACAAATGGAGATAACTAAACGTTCGTTACTGCAAGAAAGGAGACATGACCCCAACTTGAAAGCCAAGTTAGTTCCTTAGTTTCTATTAATTACTAATAAAAGTCAGATAAAATCAATAAATACACTGCTATACCTGATTTACAGAGCTTACTGACACCTTTGTAATCATCTATTCAAGATTCGCAGGCCAGTTATCGATTATTTGTCTCGTCAGCGTCGTAACTCCCGGCATTCTGTGGCATGAATATCAGAGATATACCTTACTACAAACGTTCCTGTTTTGGACCTCTCAATGATGAATGTGTATTTCAGAGAAGCCACTGCCGTTAAACAAGTTCTCACCTCTAGATATTGGTGACTGAGAAACTCTAGGACTGCTCGGCCCTTCACCGATAACGGTTGCTGCCGTCACCCAGAACTCGTATCTTTGAAACTCTTTCAGTTGCCGTGCCTCGTATATGAGCTCTGTATCCTCCATCACCGTGTCCTTCTGAATATCCTAAAATATGAAATAACACGTCAAAATACAACTGTTATATTTTGTACAGAAAAAAACTAATCATTACTCAAGCAAATTTGTAGTTTTGAAGTATTAATAGGCGAAATTTTATTTATCTGTGATTACAGCAAAACCTTGAAAACGTTTGCAGAGAAACAGTTCAGTGATCTAGTTTTGGAGTTATCTTTTTCTCAATCAAAAGTTAATGAAACTTTTAAAGTCACTGAACATATTATTTAAATATTAAATTTATTACGTCCTTACTACAGGCCGTTCACGATAAAAGTGAGCACTGCATAAATATTTCTTTCGGTCTTTTGCAGTTATCTTTACTATTTTTAATACGAAAACTTCCATGTAAATAAAACCAAAGTAAATGTCTCAACACTGAAAAGTTAATATATATTGGCCCAATAAAACATATTTGTAATTAATTACAAGTTCTGCTGAGTGCTCAGTTTAAAGTGAACAGCCTATATCAACGTAACTGTACTTGCACGACACTCAAGAATGGAACATTTAAACGGGCGTGTGATGTTGATAGCGAGATTGTTATTACTTACAGTAGTTTTACTCACCTTGTTTCTGACCTGCATGTATCGTGTGTAGACGTAGTATTTGACGATGTTCCCATTCGGCTCCACAGGCCTCGTCCATGCGACCAGGATGCTGTCTGACGTCATCGCCAGTGCTTTCACTAGCTCGGGAGGTCCAGGCACTGGGAAGAAACAAAGCAGTGAAATTATATCTTGCCTTCGAACCACCCATTTCAGTGACGCTATATTTACACTAGTTTTTTCCCAATGTTAGCGAACCAATATACACGTTAGTTTGATTATAACCTAATAATATGAGGTTACGCTTTTTACAATTCCACCTGTAAAAGAACCGCAGCATGTTAACGTGACATAGTTAACACAGTTAACTCTACCAGTGTACATTTAGTAAGCACCAATAGTGACGTCGTTTCTCGTTAAACTGTGGTAAACACAGCTGAGAAAAAGGTTTTGTTTTTGTAACTTGGCGAAATTCACTAGAAACATGTCTATTGACACCTAAAATCACATAGTTTATGAGTTAAGTTCATCCGTGATGCTGAAATGCATCCACTTGGAGAAATTCCGAGAAAATATTGTTTTAGGTTTACGCAAAGATGAATTCTGAAAGTAGCATTTCAATGTAATTTTCTCAGCCATACATACATATAAAAAATAATTAGTCCAAAGAAAGTAAGAGTTTGTTGCTGAAATACCTTACTTGCTTGTGTTTTGGTAATTAAATTTTTTTTGAACTCTTTGAAGTGAAATGAAAAAAATACATACCACAAATAAACATAAAATATTTATAACATAAATTAAAAATTACAAACGTTTCCCCACCGTTTACTCGTTTATGTTTAATATTCAGCCAATGAAACCATTTGATTTAAACTCTCTGATATCGTTACAAAATAATAACATCCCTTTGTACTGTAACATAAGTTCAAAACAAATGTCTACTTTAGTGCGAATAAGTGAGCTGAATGAATCAACCTCAATTCTGTTAGGTTTGGAACCAGTTACATTTTTCATAACTAATTTATATAATTTCATGAACACCGAAAAAAAAAACTAAAATATTTCTCACAAGTAACAAATTTGTAAGATTATAATGAAAGTTCTTTTAGGAGCATAAAAATTTCGAGAATCCAATCACATGTGGGCTTGACGACACCGTTCAGTATATTATCGAGCCCCAGCTATATGTCCATTGGCTGCTGTACTATTTGGTAGACACTTTCTCACTAGAGCAGGCAACAAACGAATCGCTCCTTTATTTCTCACAGGTCTGTGATTGGTTAAGGGTTAGACTGGACGTATAAATTTGACAGTGGTCCAATAACAAACGTAATAAAAACATAGTATGAACTTTTTGATGTCTATCTTAGTAGGACGATTTCGCGCAATTTCGGTACCTACGGTTTTCCTATGCATTAAATATGAAATACTGAAGTTTGATACTAAGAATCTTCATTAGAAGAAATGTCTTTATACAATATACTACCGAATGAAATGCGAAAATACAATATGTATTATATGTATAATGTTTTTTTTTCTGTGTAGGAAACTTCGTTGTAGCATAGGGTTGTCATTTTGTAAAGACTACACGTGTTTGTTGTAATTTTTACATTTATATTACATTATTCACGAAGCTCAAAATTGCCGAAAGACAAAAATTGTTTGCGATCGTTGTTAGGACATGAGCTGATTCTATTGTTGTTGAGCAAAAACTAATTTTTTTTCAGTAAATATAGCTCTTTTTTATTTCACAAGTATATTTGGCTCGAATACGAATCAATTTATTAAAAAATGCTTTGCATATTTAAACGATAAACTAAATTATTTATGAATCACAACTATTTTGACAGAATGATTTTGACCGACGGTAGAACATATTTCTATACATTACTATCAACTGCTAAATAAATATTACAATTCCGGTCTGCTGATTAAATGCTTCGACCGATATTTCAGAAAAACGAGAAAATTTGAAATGCATGGGGCAGCAGAGAACAGTTGGAATTTAGTTATTTAGAGGCACTGAGAAGCGGTTCACAACGTGCTTTTGTCGTGACGGCGTTTTACAAAAAGGGGATTATTTAATTACTGCACGCAGGGAATTTCGTAGACACAATTTAGGACGTCAGGAATTTCGGGAATCCAATCACATATGACTCTTGACTACACCATTCAGCATACTGGCGAGCCCCAGCTATATGTCCATTGGCTGCTGCACCATTTGGTAGACACATTCCTGTACACATTAAACAAAATGTTGACATAAGGCCATTGTTAGATGAGGTATCGAAGCGAATCGTGTTCCATCATGCCATGCTATCAAATCATGGGTTACCAGTTTCGTGGAAAATGGCAGTTGTAAGGATTCTGAGGTGCCCAGTACTGTCAATTCCGTTTGTTGACGTAACCAACGGCATGGAAATGTGCTTCGTCGGACATCCACACTTTACCAAGAGAACATGGGTTGACATTGATTTTACTCATTATTTCTTCACAGAAACTGCTTCCTTACCCGATGTTCCATTCATTGGTTTCAGCTCCTGCACAAGTTGGGTTTTGTATGGATGCCAATTTATATTCTGGTGGAGTATATGGTGGACTGTTGATTGGCTGAGCTGCAATGCTGATGTGTGTTTCTGAGCTGAACGCCGAGGACTTCGTGTAAATGAAACTCGAATAGCTTCGATGTATTCAGGTGTTAGTTGTATGCGTGGAGTTCCTGCGGGTCTATTCTTGAGTAGGCTACTGAACCCGTCTCCTCGAAACAGGTAACCCATATTTTGATGGCGTGGAAAGATTAACACGATCCTGACTTCCAGGCAAACCTTCCCAGCGTTGCAACGTGTCTCGCGTATTCTTTTTTTACGCGAAACCGCTTAACGCATTCATATTATGTTTGCATACGAAAAGAAAACACACTTGAAACTATGCTTCTATGTTTTCAAAAATTCAGCACGCTTGTTAAAAACATGATTTTCGGGTCTCTCAAAATGGCTAAAAAAAAAAAAAAAAAAAAAAAAAAGTTTCTTAGACTTATGTAACTCCGAATATATTACCTGAATTCGCAAAGTGCAAAGCGAGACGCATGCGTTAGTCTTTACTTCATACTATTCAAAAATAAAATATTGTGGTCACCGCTTAGAGTCCAGTACAAAAAAAGACCACAAGGAAATCCTTGCACACCAGTTTGGCGCTGCGAATAGAGGCGATATGCTTCTCGTCAAGCGTAGGACACTGGCTCTTATCGTTACACTGTTCCTACGCGTCAAAAGTGGAAATTCGACATCGGCGAAGACTCCTCTTAACGGCGAATGCACGCTGTGAACCGCTGTACTGTTCTCTGTGTCGCTATGCATTAAAACTTTTCCCGCTTTTCTGGTCCACCTGTACGATGTCATAAATAACTGTAGAGAAACGATTAAACTTCTCATAAATACCAGCACGAATAAACAGTGCTTTTAAGAAAAACGACGACAAACTAATGTCACCTATGTTTGATGTAATGAGTTGTAAACGATCAAGAATTGGTAAAACACTTCCGTGAATCAAAACAAACGCTGTAATTTATGGGGAATTGCACACGCGTGGCAAAATTGTTTCTGATTGCAGCATTTTCTTCACAATTTTACAGCCCAGTAGAGTGTACAGAACGATCATACGAAACTAACATAACTGTCATTTTCCGATAAGAATGTTTCGACTCGAATCTAACATATATACGTAAACAAACAAAATAAGTTTCATGTGCTAGTTTTAGTACACTAAACGTGCTGATTGGAATGTGGCCTTAGCTTATGACTAGACTGCAATAACGTGATCTTTAAACCGATATCATACGATAGCATTTACAATACTGATTATAAAGCCTGTTGCACGAGCCGTCATACTACCTACTGTACACGCAGTCATCGAATATTAACCTACATTGAGGATTTGTTACCATACCGTGTCGTGTGAAAATTTACTATTGAAACAAACAAACCAGTGAAGATGATTTGTATCCTGTTTATCAACAACGTACGTCTATACATAATTAAGATGGCAAAATCAGTTTCGGTTTGAATGTTCTACTTCAGGTAGATATTTTTTTTAGTGCGGTGCTCTATGAGTATTGGTAAGGTCCGAGAACCTATGACAGAAAATAATAAAGGTCATATTACCAAACCTGGGTATGAAATCAGTCATTCCAAACTACAAATGCAGTTAGTGTTACTGGCATTGCAGATCTTTCACTGGTAAGTGTGGAATAGGTACTTCGAACTTTTGAGTAGGGGTCTGAAAAAGTTAGCTTTTTCTTTAAGATACAACCTGAAATAATAAAATAGAACCTCCAAGTTCGTGTTACTTTTGCAATTAGCCATAGCCTTTTTTTTTTGACACTCCCTACAGGATATCAAGATAATAACAAAGAGGTACGTACATAAATGATGGCCCACTCATGTGGTAGTACTGTACCAGCAAGCAGTCAATGGGCAGCTATTGTATGCTTTAGTAAACAAGTATTATTGGACGCTAGTCTACAGGTAAATTAACTAGCGAAATCTTCCGGTCTCTACTTATGAGGTGTCATCAGGTATAAACACTGCCAGTGAATACCTCAGTGTGAATGGTTGGCTGGCTATTTCACTTTATGCAACTGTTCTAGAAAATAGTTTCCAAATGTATTACGTAATAATTTATCCAAAAAATGTGTGTTTTTGTATTTTTAGTTGCTAATGACGAATTTAATCAGTAACATTAATTTATTTTGTACATATACGAGTAGATAGATGTGTTTCCAGCCTTTTTCAACACTTTTTGTTTTGGAGCGAATAAGGACCATGAAGTCAAGCAATGGTTACACGATGGGGGTCGGCAGATCAGCCAATACCTTCCTAGTGTGACAACAGGCGAAGCGATGCAAGCTGCCACCTTGTGTTGGACATGCTTACTGGAATCGCTTCTTGCTCTTATGGCCAAAACTGCCTCCTGAACCTCTACCCGAACATTAACACGAAACACCAGCTTAGCCCCGATAGGCAGGCAGCCAGCCACCCAGGCTGTAGTTTCTAACATAATAAAGCAGCCGGAAACAGACGAATGCAACCGACAGAAAGAGACGCTGTTTACAATCGCGGTGGGTGAAAGTGGTTATCGGAGTTAAAATATCCAATCACTAGGGACCTGAAAATATAGCCTTTTCTTTTAGGCACACGCAATTATTCCATAAAATATAAGTTAGTGAACCTAAACTGGCCGTTGACTTATTTGACAACTCCTGGAAGTCACTGAGCCAATAATAACAATGTGACTAAACGTAGGCCCATTTAACTGATGCGAGCAGCCAATGAACAGCTGTTGTCTGCCGGAATACACATATTCTTGGAGGCTAGCCACAGGTCAGTGAATCCGTGAATTTTTCCCGTCTCTACCAATCACTGACCGCGAAGCGGAACTGCAGATGTGCACGTAAGGAACCGAAAAAAAGTGGGGCAAAATACTTTACGCGATAAACAAGGGTCCCTAATCACCGAGCTTACCGTCTTGCTCCGTGGTGCAGTGTACGTGCTCGGAGCGGACTCCCTCGCCCGCTGACGTGAATGCGACCACTTGCACGCTGTAGTTGGCGAACTTGAGCAGCCCGTGCAGGTTCGTCTCCAGGTTCGTCGTCTTCTTCACTTCCACACTCGCTGACTCGCCTTCACACACAACACACATAGCTGGTTCGGGATAAACTGAGTACTTCTGAAACCTTACCTACTGTATTCTGTATAGACTTAACTACGTACCTACAGAAATCACATCTCACTTGTACAAAGTCATCATCAATATATGTATCCCACATGGGGATCAGCAAATAGAGGCTTTTTACATTCTCTGCAGATAATTCAAAATAAATGTGTAAAAACTGTTTTCAATCTTCCCTAGTAATCTCCAAGTGCAAGGTATGTACTTTTACTAACATCTTACCCCTGAAAGGACCGTATGAGCTTAACATAATGTCACACATTTATGCACACCCAGAGCAAGCTGAATCAAATAATTCAAATTATAGTTATGTCACTAGGGGTACTAATAATAAATTACTACATGCCGTAAGGATAGATAATGGACGAAGAACAACCAACTTTTATGGCTATAATGTATATAACACCCTTAGCTATGAAATTAAGAACTCTAGTAACCTGTATATGTTTAAAAATAGACTAAGATTATTCATAATGGAAAAAATAAGCATGTGGCAAAACCTCCTACCATCTTGACTGCCTATCACAATCCCAAAACATAGCCTAGCATAGGCTTAGCTAAACCGATCTGCAACGAATCACCACTTTCACTGGAAAGCGGTTAGTGTAATATACTTGCTCTCGATTGTATAAATTACTCTGTAACTGTTTAGTATGTATAGTACCTACTAGTACGTATTGAAATTGTGGACATAATTATTGACGTAAGTTATTAATTTTAATGCTTGATGGTGTCGAAGCAAACCCTTTATCTTGTACCTATCCACTCTGCATTGTGTAATTTAAAATTGC
>PNEQ01015123.1:36843-48304 GCA_003012365.1 Medauroidea extradentata
ATATATATATATATATATATATATATATATATATATATATATATATATATATATATATATATATATATATATATATACATAAATTAAGAAAATATACACTTTCCTGCCACTTTTAATATATACAAAGCTACCTAAGTAACAATGCAAGTGTATATACAGTAATCAAATATTAACGTCTGAGTTTGCAACAAATATAATTTTTAAATATTTTTCTATTTTAAATGTCCCCATTTTATAATAAACCACCTGTACTATAGGTGCACCACGGTCGGTTAAGGGCGCGGTGTACCGCAATTTTCACCGTCATTATTTTATTTTGTATTCGTACCAGATATTTTTTTCTTGTTTTAGACACAAAATGTGACTAAATTTGGCTCTTATGAATTTCTTTTATCTCTCATAGTTTTCGCGTAATGGCTTGTTGAACTCATATTTTGCATGTTTCCGTTTTAACGACTACACTAAAACTAACTGATATAGAAAACTAAAAAAAAATCACAGTGAATAAAGACATTGCAGGCTACAATGACATGCTCATAAAATTAAAGAATAAACATTATTTGTATTTTTTAAAAAAAAATATTGAATTTTTAAAATTTTTATTTCCAGATTCAGTAATTTTTTTAAAATTCAAATAATTTTTATTCTTTAATTACATGAGCATGTAATTGTAGCCTGCAATGTCTTTATCCACTGTGATTTTTTTGAGTTTGGTATATCAGTTGGTTTTAGTGTAGTCGTTAAAACGGAAACATGCGAAAATATGACTTAACTAGCTATGAGAGATAAAAAATTTCACAACAGCCAAATTTAGTCACATTTTGTGTCTTAAATAAGAAAAAAAATATCTGGTACAAATGAAAAAAAATGGTGATGAAAATTGCGGTAGACCGCGCCCTTAAACGTTTTACATAAGCATATTTTGACAAACGGCACAAAATTATGTACTTGTACTGTACCTTAGTACCTTGCAATTATTTTAGATTAATGTATAACCATTTGTTGTTTTATTTTACACTAGCCTTTGCCACGACTTAATTCTCGTGGTTTTCAATTTAATCAGATAGTTTATTTAGTGCGCATATTTTCTTCTCACCGACTGTAAAGCACATCCTCTTTGAGTAGTGCAAATATTCAATCTAAGCATTAAAATTATTAAGTTATTCGTGAAATAATGTATTTACATTCCCAATATCTTACTTTAAAAAAGTAATTAATTAATAAAAAGTAAATAATTTTTTTCGTTAATTTTTTTTGGGTACGCCTATCTACCCCCTTGTCCCCCCCCCCCTTATACCTATATTATTCTTGTCAGAAACCTTTGCGGGCGCACGCACAACACACAAAAGTTTCATCACGTTTACATGATTGGCATAGGAACGTTACCCCATTATGCCACGTTTTGCCCCCACCTCGTTTATATTATTTTTGACATAAACCTTGGCGGGGGAATTCAGTCAGATAACTGGTAGTAACGGATACGTTACAAACGGACAGATATACAGGTGTTTTTATTATTAGATAACGGTACAGTTGAACCTACTACAATTAATATTTTCATTGCCCTTTTTTAAATGGTTGAACGTACCGTTTGGCAACTATACAGGTTTCCTTCACAACGCACACGCACTTACTACATGCTACATTCGCACTATTACATGTATAGGATGTTTACGGCAAACTGAGCATATTTTAAGAATGACTTTCCAAGAAAAATCACATAGAACACCTATTTTGATACTGCGTGATCGCATTCGGGTGAACCTGGGATCGATTCCCGGCTCCGACAACCTTGATTTCGGTTTCCCATGGTTTCCCGCAATCGCTCCAGGGATGGTCCTTTAACCTAGGTCATGGCCGATTTCTCACTCAGAGTATGGTGAAATATATATACTGCCAGTATTATTTATTTATTTTATTTATTCGTCTTAATTATATGTGTGCGAAGTTAAGGCGAAGCTGCATTGTCTTACACTTAACCACAGTATACATAATGAAAAAGCATTTCACAATATAACAGGAGAAGAAAAAGAACTATAGAATTTACGTAGCTAAATTAATTAATGCTATTACAGCAATAAAAGTACAAAATTAAAAAAAAAAAACAAAACAAAACAATGAAATAAAATAGCATTAATTATCGTATTCACCCGCACATTCATGCATAGGTATATGCCATTATCCACACTGTCGTGTATATCTACATTAGCAAGTGGCGGAGAGATACAAACTGAATGAAAGAAAAAACATAGTAACAGTGATTATAAAAAGTGCTCACTTTACCGTGAGCAACATGTATTACATGTATAGGCAGTGTAGCAAGGGCTAAGGTTGTTCAAGTGCGATAAAATAGTAATTTTATATTTGTACGAAATATTGTTAGTTTTGTAGACGATTCTTGTGAGTACAGTTTCGTCTTATGAAACAATTTTAACTCACATTGGTTTCTCATAACAGTGCGTCAAAGTCAAAACTGACATGTTCTGCTGGTATGCAAATAGTGAAAACCAATTGACTTACGTAAGTTATATAATTCACAGTGAAATAACATGCCACGGGCTACCGTGAACTTTTTTTTGTATTAATCCTGTACTTTTATGATTTTTTAAAAAATTCCAAATAATACGTTTTGGTCTTTTAAATTATTTATTGCATAGATCATGGGATGTTATATCACAGTGAATTATTTTATTTAAGTACCGTATATAAGTTGGTTTTCACTATTTGCATGGTAGCAGAACAAGCAAATTTTGACTTTGTCGCACCGTTATAAGAAAACTATGAGAGCTAAAATTATTTTTAAGAGGAAACTGTACTCACAAGAATCGTCTACAAAACTAACACTATTTCATAAAAATATAAAATTATGACTTTATCGCACTTGAACACTCTTAAGGGCAATGCCACTCTACGCGCTTCAAATACGTTGTACTGTGCGTGACCGATATGTCTTCTTTTCATGCATACTACACCCTCTGTAATTACCGGCACTTTTTACGGGATAGCCTGTATTTAATGGTAACATAAAATCATCATTGAACCTCGCTTTATTGCTAATTTCTTAAAACATAAAGCATAACGATGAAATTCGGGTCCAAAATGTTTTATCAACTTAAATTATTTCAGTCACCTGCTTGCTACCTGCTTGTACGGTTATAAGCCAATAAATAATCGATTGTGGCCAGTGCGTGTGTAGGACTGACAAGTCTAGGCTGCTGCCAGATGAATCCGCGAAATTGACGTACCTCTACCTATAACTATGTGATATCCTGATATACAACCGTACATAATGCTAACCCACGCTTCGCACACCAGCCATTAACAACAAAAACATCATCAGTAACAGCCAAGGCCATGCTTTTGTCGCGAAACGATTTTTGCCACACACTGTTTCATTGCCCCATGTGCACATCGGCAGCTCTGCTTCATAATTACTGACAGCTTGTCTTCGTTCAGACACGTTTCTCATTTGTAAAGCACCAATCGGAATAAGATTATTGTGACTCCGTGCGTCTGTAATTTGTCAAGGCAAGTGAGAGTAAAATCATCCAATCACAGACGATGTAGCAGAGCTGCAGTTGTGCACATGACGCATTGAAATCAAATGTTGCAAAAATCTTTTTGTCATAAAATCGTGTCTGTACTTCGTCCAGAGTTGTGCCAGAGGCCTGAGGGAATTCTCACCGTGACGCGGTGTGGTGAGCTTGTAGAAGACCTTGTAGCCCTGCACGACTCCGTTGTGATGCTCTGCGACTGGAGGCTCCCAGCGCACGCGCAAACTCTGCGACGACAGTGCCGCGCACTGCAACTCCTGCGGCGCCATGTCCGGCACTGCCAACCAACACACAACAAACACAGTTTCCAACTACACGTCATCAACTGCCACTAATTACTTATTCATTTGTTCTTTGGGTTCTACTACAAAATACGCTAGAGTACAACACCGGATATGTTATTTATTTGAGCACCAGAGACAGTATTGACACTCGTTCATCGATGCGTACAGTAGGTTATGATTTGAAATTAAAATTTTTGATGTTCGCAGCACTTGCTTAGCGGAAATGTTTACATTTTTTGAATCAATTTATTAATTTAACTGTTCTTGGCTATAAATTGACGGTATTAAACAGTGTGTTTATGCTATTACCAAGGATTAAAATTACCAAGTGTTATTTTATGTGACAAGTAAGCTACTATAAATTCTAGACTAAATATTCTTCAAAAATATGATCGTTTTTATCAATTGTTACAAAACAAATACATCATTATAACTTTAGTAGGCTATTACTTCTAGTAATACTACAAAAAGTCTTTATTTTCTTGCAGTGAAGAGTCCAAATTTCTGTGATTTATACTCAAGTGTGCATGGTTTTAATTCATTGGCAACACCAGAGCATTAAAGTCAAAGCAGATAAATAATGCTAAATTTAATTGAAGATAAGATAGTTTGTATATTTCGAAGAATTCTTATGGGGGCTAGCTGTAGAGATGATTTTATTAAAAGTAAATTTACAAGAAATGTTATAACTTAACAATGTAGTTAAGCAACCAAGAAAGATAGAATTCACACTCACACACACCAACACACACACACCAACACACACACACACACACACACACACATATATATATATATATATATATATATATATATATATATATATATATATATATTCGTGTTTAAAGAGGACAATCATGGACACAAAAAGTGCACCACTGAAATAGTTAAAGGCCACGTCGGCAATCATCGGTTGTGTGCAAGTGGGAGCCTGGCATTTAGGCAACCTGCAGAACAACGCATAACGTTGCGCTGGGCACAGTTCTGCTGTAAGATTGAAGCAGCACCCGTTTGCACCTTCCTCAAGCGACCAGGCTCTGCATATTGGCTGAACCAGCGCGTCATACAAACCATTTAGTACAAACCATTTAGTAAATGCAAAAATTACACATAACCATTTATAATAAACGTTGGGAAGGCCCAAAAAGAAAATCGGTTATGGAAGTGATATACGTCACGACATCTCTGTCTGCATAACAGAGTTTAGTCCGTATAATTAATTCAGATTAAAAAACACGTGCAATCGAAGTGATCTATGTTATCGTTTTGTTTAAATTCCGGGCATGACACCTTTATAATACTAAAAAGCATACAGGTACTAAATGTGTGACATCAGGATGGTTCAATAATGCTTGTTACATATACAATGGAAATGTAACATTCAGCATGTTTTGTTTGTAATTAATAGTAGCATTTAACATAACTCGCCTGACATTAAATCACTTTTCCATCTAATAAATGTGTATGTTTTGCAGAACTAATAAGAATGAATGTGAATGTCAATACATAGATTCACAATTTGACGGCAGGCTTAATTATACGTGATACTTTAGAAGTAACGAATATCAATAAATTTATACATACGAAACATTTATAATAACGCGTGTGTTTTTCCGGTACACCTAATTCTTAAGTATTACAAATGTTATTGGTATGAATATGTTCAGTTATTTAAACCAACCAAACAAACCAAAACACAACCCAGGTTTACAACGTCAGGTTGTTGTAGCTGTCCACCAATTTCAAACATGAAGATAGAAAACATACTTGTAAAACACAGCAACAAAGTTACGAAAATGCACAAATTTTCCAATAACTAGCTGATAACAGTTACCTATATTGTATCAAAATGTTAATATTCAGTGCAAGTGTATTCTCAGTCTCATACTGCGAACTGAAACTTATGCAAATTTTAAAATCACAGTAATATTTAACTGAAAGTCGTGGTGAAATTATGGTCTGACTACTGCTTACATATTTACATATAAAACATTGGCCGAACATTGGAGTGACCCAGTGGGTTTTCTCGGGATACTTCTATCCCTCTTTGACAGTCCACTGCTGTTCCATTGTGACTTAACTTCACATCTGTTAAGCACGAACAAAACGTGTAACACCATCACTGTAGTGATTCTTTACAATAAAACCTTCAGAAACAACCATAGAACAAAGTATTTCAGACACTAAATATCTAACATCAAGCGGTAAACTTGATCCTGGTTACATAATAATGTTGTGAGTTTGTTTGTTCAGGTAGTCGCAAACGGCCACTATCACCTCGTTTGACAGGAACAGTTGTCGCTCTCCCGTACGAAACGACAGCACACGTGGTTCCGTCCATGGGTCCTAACGTAGATTGTTACCATCAAAGCTCACTAAGCAGCCACGTATCACGTGAAATAAATGTTGTCACAGCACAGTTGTCAGAAGAACGTGCCTCAAGGATAATATTTCCTCATATTTTCTTGTTCTGTAGGTAATACCTAACTAGACAGCTCTGACTGACAAATGATTAAAGTATTAATTATTAACACATACTACGTAGTGCAAACATATATGAAGTGTAAGGTTATTATAACGTACTATGTTACTGTATGCAATCCCATGTTTGACAAACGTCATCTGTAATGTTTGAACGCACAATATGCTAAATATTATTGCCAACTATGTTATATAACGTTACACAACGACGCGTTTGTGAACGAGTGTAATGTCAAACGTTTAAATTCCAATATTCAAACTGCGTGAACGTAATATATCTGAACATCCGTATTGTAATCAATTAAACTAACATTGACAAAATATCGTTCTATGGTATCTTGATATTTAAACTATTTAATTGGTACGTAAATACCATTTGTATGTTCCGTCATAACACGTGGCAATTATATCTGGATACTTAAGCAATAAGAGCTAGTTAAACAAACTAGTGTTTTCTATTACCTACCGTTGTTGCGTACATTGCTCTCAAAACACTTCAGGATCGTTGCTGCGGGGGATTTGTGTGTTTACCTTGTAAACATTTAGTTGCTTTCTACACGCAATTATTGCAAAATAAAGACGAGGGACAGTTAGAAATTTATTAGAATGTGGAAGTAAACATTTGATGAATTTATACAAATTAAACTGATAGAAAATAATACCGACTAATAATACACCGAACTTTGATATATTTGTGGCACAACGTCAGTATTGTTACTCTCCATTAAATTTATCACTACTTATGAACATAAAATGTTTTCCACGGTTATTCTCTACTAAAGGCGGCTAAGAATTTGTTGACAACTATTTCATTTTGCGATTTGTGTCCTTTTTGTCCATAGCCTTCGCTTTCCGTTGCGTGACGCCACGCTATCATCTGTCGCCTGTGCAAAGGCCTGCCTGCCGAACACATCCGACGTGGGAATTAATCATATTTCCACCTTCACAAGTGGGCCCATTTATTGTGTCCATGACTGTACGAGTCTTGGAAACAGAACATTTTTTACTTGCAGTGATACGAAGATGTTTGGCTACTAGCTTAAAATAGTTTTAGTAAATCACCACGCATATTTCTACAGGATGTTCTTTGACAGACCGAATTCAAAGATATTTCTTGATTATTTTAAAGAAAATAGCTACTTAATTTTAAGTTGTATTTTGTTATCTAAGTTACACCTTATTTTTAAGTTACCATTCAGTGCTTTTTACTTTGTGCTCTCTCTCTCTCTCTCTCTCTCTCTCTCTCTCTCTCTATATATATATATATATATATATATATATATATATATATATATATATATATAAACTTAAATTTAAGATAGGCCTAGTGATATAGGCCTGAGTCAAACGTAATTATACAAATAAATTGCACATTAATTGATTACACGCGGTTGGAGCAAAATAACTCAATATCCAGATACATTTTGTTTGTTGATCTGAAATCTGAGCTGAGACGACACGTAGCTTAAGTTACCGTGTTTTGAAATTTGTGCAATAAGACTTGGTTTTAGCAACAAACAAAACATATAGCCACCACTTAATTTCGAAATGTAGGGAATTACATATGTTGGTTCAAATATATACGTTTCGTAAAAAAACAATTTCTAATTTTGATGCAGAGGCAAAACGAGTGAAATTCTTGAGTCAACGTCCTTGGTATGTCACAATGGCAAAGAATATACGCATGGACGTAGTTATCAGAGTAGAGGAAATAAGGAAATGTTTCTTAAAACCAAAACCAAGCCGCTGACTCACGAGAGAGGATACTGCTGACAATGTAAATGGGGCAAGCTCTCTTATCAGGTTCTTAGTAAAATATTGATTGCTGTCCAGTGTTAACCGCAGAAAAAAACATTCCCTAGGGATTTCCCCCACAACGATAATATTAAGTGAAGTACAAGAGCGACCGCAGAAACTAAATCGGATGTAGAAAATTAGAACTGGCATAGACAAGGAAAATTTCACTTCGTCTGATAAGTGACTGGAAAATCACTTTATGTGAGTCATACGATGGAGTAATACGCAGCAAAACTGCAGTTAAACATTTAACTGTCTCTGTAACTGCAGGAGTGACTTCTCCTATAATAAGATTCACAAACATATACAACTGAATGTGCTATATCAGCATATTTCCCGTGACTGTTCAAAACGTTTATTTTTTCGTAAATGCATAAACACGAAACGTTTACGAAAATAGTTGACAGAATTGTTAATGTTTACATACTGGTATGAAAAATTTAATGAAGTATAACTTTTTATTTGGTACATTTAAGTTTAATTTAATTTTTTTTTACCTGTTGTTATAGGTAACTATTAATGAAATTGACAACCATTGTATTTCAAGGCAACATTAAAATAACCCTTGGAAACGATGTAAATTTATGCAGTAACAGAATAAATAAGACTATACAGTTATTTGTAAAACGGACACGAGAATTTTTTTTTAAAAGCATTTGACAAAAAGATTCCTACAACTATAACACATATCAAAGTATTCGTTTTATGACAAATTATATGAATTTTGTAACTCCGAAATATTTATTATCATGAACAACGGTCCCCTCAAGAATATTATTTTGCTAAAGAAGCCCATTAAATAGTCATGTGACAGGCGTTACTAAGTGGAATTTTTTAAATTTAATATCTGTAAGAGTAATTTACTGCTGTTCAAATGTTTCAAACTCCCGCGAAAACAGTATAGCCACTACTGTGACGTCAGGATCCTTTACAAGTCGTTGACTATAGTGTGATAACAGCATAAAGGCCACAGGCACACACATAAATTAATTAATAAGTCAATACATATACATAGGAACACGTCCTGACTGGCATATACAAGTTGAGTCAGGGCTGAGTGTTTTAATTTGGTGTGATTATAAAAATGAATGCATGATTGTTTGTTTGACTCCTATAAGTTCCTATACCATTCGTGCAATTGCGATGGAACAGTGATGAGATGTTGTCCGTGCGCCCGTGATAAAGGGCGAAGAGTCAAAACGGGATACCCAAATAATTCACTATAAAAAACTTTATTAAAGGTTTCTGCCAAAAATGTTATACTTGGGAGGCATAGTGGTAGAACGGGGAACCCAAAAAATGTATGTGTATTGCAATGCATGCCGGGAGAGGTAGAAGTTTATGAAAAATAAGTGAATGTATTTTCAATTTGCCCGTAAAGTACATCAATGTTTAGCTATTCCTAAATCAAATGTAAAATTACATTGCTTCAAATGTAATATTTAAAACTACTTGCTATTCCAGTAAACAAAAAAAAAAAAAACTACTCTGAACAGTGTCTAAACCAGGGCAGAGCAAGTATTTTTTGTTTTGTTTAAATAAATATAGTTCGAAAGTCGATTTTCTTAGTAGCATTATCCCGATCTAGACCAAATTTACTTTACACACAGTTTGAGCACAATTTTTCGACTTTTTTTATATGCTATTAGCATACAAAATTATCATTCTCTGTTCTGACTCATCATGCACATGTATGTATAAAACGTAGACTAAAGGCCTTGCTTACAGGCTTTCGAAAGCCTTTTATAAAAAGAATGGAAAAACTGTACTTAATAGCACCAAGTAACAATTTTTTCTACGATGAATCACCTTGCTTAAACTTAAATTACACGTTTCGCAGAATGTTTCCGTTTGTTGTAGCACTCATACCAATAACGAAATGGTTAATTTGGAGGTGCGTCATCCTAGAATTAATATACCGCGCAACCACATTAAAGCATAAAACCGGTTTTTTATTGGATTATTATAGTCACGTATTACAATATTATTTAATACCAAAATATTTTAGGTCCCATATTTTATTTTTCTAACGTGGGAATTATCTATAAAAAAATAACAATTTTGGTATTCTGCTGAAAAAAAAAAACGCTACCATAGACGGGATAACATAGGTACGATTAATGTGGAAATGAACTTAAGAGAATTTAATTATTCTACAAAGTAATTATATTCGCGTGTAAATAACATATAATTTTGCACAACATTTTACTCTTACGTACGTTTATCCTAGTTGTCTATACATCTTATGATCAGTAGTTTACACACAATGTATAAAAACCATCAAAATGTTTCACTACCCGCTCATATATTTTAAAAGTCACTGTTTAGTATAGACAGCTCCAATTAAGATACGAATAAAATTCGAGAAACAAGTGCATGCTTCAACATTCCATACATATATAAGTTATTTAAAAATAGCGAGACAATTTTTTTAAAAGGTTTATAATATTTGTAACTTTTTAATGTGTTCAAGGATAGCATGTTTACGTATCATATTAGTCAGTTATCCCATAACTACATTTGTTGTACAAGTAGAATTGACGCCATGCTGATTTGACATAAATGAAGAGCCTAAACAGAGGTATAAAAATTAATTAGGATTCTGTTACTAGCCTAGAGTGCCAAGAAGCGACATGATATCGTTTTTAAATACAACCATATATTGTGGAAATGAATAGTAAAGAAAATTGGTACTGAGCTCTCCATATTTACCTACCACCTCCAGTGTTGTGAAGAGTAGTAAGGATAGCAGTATAAAATATAGGTAGTGAGCACGCCATATTTACCTACCACCCTCCAGTGTGGTGAAGAGCAGTAAAGGTAACGGTGAGGAAGGTAGGTAGTGAACACGCCATATTTACCTACCACTCTCCAATGTGGTGACGAGCAGTAAGGATAACAGAATAAATTATAGGTATTGAGCACGCCATATTTACCTACCACCTCCAGTGTTGTGAAGAGCAGTAAGGATAGCAGTATAAAATATAGGTAGTGAACACGCCATATTTACCTACCATCCTCCAGTGTGGTGAAGAGCAGTAAAGGTAACGTTGAGGAAGGTAGGTAGTGAACACGCCATATTTACCTACCACTCTCCAGTGTGGTGACGAGCAGTAAGGATAACAGAATAAAATATAGGTATTGAGCACGCCATATTTACCTACCACCCTCCAGTGTTGTGACGAGCAGAGGTGGGGACGCAGGACCAGACCCCACCAGGTTGAAGGCACACACGGTGATCTCGTATGGGGTAAACTGGCGGAGGGCAGTCAGTGTGACCTCCAGCCTGTTGTGACCCCTCACTGTCCTCACTTGCTGGGTGCCGCCTGTCTTCTCGCGGTATGT
>PNEQ01015124.1:0-30096 GCA_003012365.1 Medauroidea extradentata
TGACACAGGAGTAATTGTGTGCATAACTAATTGTGTTGTGAGAGTTCTAGTTGATTACTGCTTTGTGTATTTCATAGCTTTGTGAGCTATTAAATCCAGTACTTAATTCAACTCTTTTATTTGTAATTATAAGACCTCTATCCCAAAGAACTCATGGGAATTGCCCACATATAAAGTTTGTGCTCTCAAACTTGTAACAGTATTAAAAAATACAATTTTAATTTCCCTTCCTTGTTTGCCAGGATGTCCACACCACAACAATAAACAAATTATATAAAAAAAAATATTACGTTGATTTAAAAACAACACCCTTAAAGGCTATGCCTTCTAGGCTTGTGACCCCCGAGTTTAGGTGAGAAAGAAATATCTTTTAAAAGTAATTTAGTCTTAATGCAATATTGTATATTCTTTCATGCTAAAAGTATTTGACGTGAAATTTCTCGAAGAAGAAATTGTGCCATATTTTATTTGTAATGCCTTATATTAAAAATGTCATTTGTAATAATATGTACCTTAGAGGCATAAGACACTACGTCCACTTTTCTAAAAACGCATTTTTCAACATAAACATTGTCACTGTTTCAAGTACTTTCTAGTGGTTTACAACTCAAAGTCCGTATTGTGTAAACAAAAACCACATTTTTTTGGGGTGTTAAACAACTGAATTCACTAGTGAATCACACTTTTCAAACTGCCTTATGCCTCTGAGGTACGGAATTTATATTTCACAAAAATATAAATCTATAAAATTTTTATAAGCTCCTTAATAATAGTATTAAAATTTACGTGAAGTTCAGTTTGATGTAGTTAGGTTTAAAATATATTTATTGAGAATTAATTTTATATTTAAAATTGTCTCTCCGTATTTAACTTTGTGGCTGCTAGAAAGGTAGGCAGGTCTCTTATTTAAGGGCGCGGTATACCGCAATTTTCATCACCGTGTCTTTATTATTCTATTTATACCAGTTTTTTTCTTATTTTAGACACACAGTGTGACTAAACTTGTCTCTTATGAAAACTTTTTTTATCTCTCATAGTTTTTGCGTAATGGCTCGTTAAAGCCAAAATTTGCATGTTTCGTTTTAAGGACGACACTAAAACCAACTCACGTACCAAAATGAAAAAAAATTCACAGTGAATAACGATGTTGTAGGCTACAAATTCAGCTGTGTTAAACCACAAAATATATATTTTTTTGTATTTTAAAAGAAAGTTACTTCATTTTTTCACATTTTATTTTAAATTTCCGCTTTTTATGCAAATAAAAATTTGTTTTCTTTGTTTTTATGTGTGTCATACTGTAGCCTGCGATGTTTTTATCACCTGAGAATTTTTTCAAGTTGGTATGTCAGTTGGTTTTAGTGTAGTCCTTAAAACAGAAACATGCAAATTTTGACGTTAACAAGCCATTACGCGAAAACTATGAGAGATAAAAAAAAATTTCATACGACACAAGTTTAGTTACATTTTGTGTTGAAAATTAGAAAAAAAATTTGGAACAAATGAGAAATAAAAAAACATGGCGATGAAAATTGCTGTAGACCGCGCACTTAAGCAGTCGGTGCACTGTGTGTTATGTGCAACGTGACTAGTAGTACATGAGGTTTGTGATAAAGTGAGAACTCTTGGAGACCGCCTTGTCTAGATAGAATCATTTAAAAATGTAATTTGTTGTGACCTTGGACGTAAACTTTTTAGTATTGTATAATCTGTACACGTTGATTCTTACTAAGGTTGCTTTGTTCACGTTAAAAATGTGACAGGAAGCTGTGAATTAAGTGAAAGGAATACAACGTAACTAGGGCTTCAAAAGTGCTTACTTGATCACGAACCACCTGTACCAACCATTCTCACAACAGAACTGCATCGACTTCCGCGATTAATAAAACTTGTACGGAATATATTGACTGCATTGTTCATGTGTTCTCATAGCGTACAGCATGTACAGCCCTGGTCATGCACCCTGATTTCTTGGAATACCACAATCACTGCAAGTGAAACAAAACGTAATCCCTTAGTTGCTTCATATAAGATGTATAATTAATTTTAGTTTGGTAACATAAACAAGTAATTTTTATTCCTTTTTACCGGTCATACTACGAATTTAATTAAAGGCATTGTAATGAGCAAGGTTTCTTCTTATGTTACTCTACGGATATAATTATTTTTGCCAACACAACTTAAATTAAAAGTATAATAATTCCTGACTGAAAGCGTTGGTAAGAAATATACTGCATGTGCTGTATTTGATTACTAGTAAAATAATGTGAGGGAATGTGTATGTGTACTAACGATCCTAAACATTGTTCCTTCCTACTGCAACATTAGTCTTAGCGTCATTTTACGTAACTGACATTCAAAATTATTTATAGCCGATTTTGTAAATGTTTTTTTATATTGCAAGAAACAAACATTCCACAACTTGTATAATTTACGCAGATATTTAAAAAAGATAAAATAATTTTATTTAGTGTCATATTTGCCTTTTGACAAATATATTTCTCATAAGAAAACATTTTACCACAAGAGAACATTTGCATATGTAAAACATAAAAAAAAAGTTGCATAACCTGTATGTTAGCTAAATAACAGTTTGTACAGACATGGTTAGTATTATAAACACCATTTTCTTTCATAAGATTCAGATCTGCAACCTCGGGGCATTTATTATCCTTTCGACTTTTTAGTAATCACTAATGAAATAATGACGCCAAGATAATATCCTTTACCATCCTTTATCAACTCCTACAAACTTTTCAAGCCACAACATTGTCCACCTCCAATGAAAAATCAATTCTACTGTAATAAATTGATCACAAACTGACATACATGCTGCGCAGAATCAGAGTTTCGCTAGTTCTTTCACAATAATTTACTGTACGAGATGTTCGTATATGACTACTCTAGATTGTAGATTTCTTCCCCGTATTTATTAAGTCTTTCCATTTTTGACTGTTTGGGCTTGTTTTCATCTGTCTGTGTCAGATTTAATATTTCTCGACTGGTTTAAGTTGAGGGAAGCCTTCAGTTTGCAAATGACAAACATAAAACATCTGTCCTATTGTTCATACTTGAATAACAACGACGCTGAAACTCGTAAAAATTTTGTATACTTAATTATTATACCTTTCTTTCAGTAACCAATCAAAAACTTTTCGTACTTATGTTACCCAATTAATGAAATTACTGTTATCATTCAACTTTGGGCTGTATCAAATGGAGCAATCCACATAAAACAATTATAGAATACACTACATAAATACAATTTTTTGGTCCATATGCATTCACATTTTACCAAAAGAGTTGTTGAATGTCAGCTTAATATAATAGGATCTTATCAAAACTTTTGCAAACAACCAGGTATAAACTACATCACACCAGTAATATAAGCTAACGTGCTTACATATTACAAAGTAAAACACTTGAGAAATTAGCTCACGCCTGCCTGTAAGATTTGAACACTATGTACTACCCTCGACTGGTACAGCTTTTATTTAGTCTCTGTGATAGCAGCTGTAACTAACTGTCAGCTGATAGTTATCCTAATTTTTTTACTGTACTTTTGACTGGACCGTGTACGCCAGCATCTGACTCCCCTTCTTTCTGCTGTTTACAGCCTATCACTCTCTTCCCTGTATCAGTTGCCGTTACTTATGATAGTAGCTACAGTTTTCCAGTTTGGCCACTGCCTTGTCTTCTTTCAACTGTCTCTTCCCACTGCGGAAGCTATTTCATATTCCATATCTAACAGTTATATCTACATTTCAAGCAGTAGCATCTCCAACCTACCAAACTCTTTCGTTACTGTCCTTTCTACCATCATTACTGACCGCAATAACAATCCTCCTCCTATTCTTTCGTACGTCTATGCTCCCAGGCATGTGATAGCACTTCCAGTCATCATTAGTTCCTGCACTCGTTGTTGTCGCTACTGTCAGAAGTAACAATCCTCACTCCTCCCTCAACTACTTCCAACATCAGCGACCTATACTCCCCTCAGTTCCCTTGCTCTTTCCTCTTACACTCCCCTCAGTTCCCACTTCCCTTTCCTCTTACACTCCCCTCAGTTCCCACTTCCCTTTCCTCTTACACTCCCCTCAGTTCCCTTGCTCTTTCCTCTTACACTCCCCTCAGTTCCCTTGCTCTTTCCTCTTACACTCCCCTCAGTTCCCTTGCTCTTTCCTCTTACACTCCCCTCAGTTCCCACTTCCCTTTCCTCCTACACTCTCCTCAGTTCCGTCTGCTCTTTCCTCCTACACTCTCCTCAGTACGGTCTGCTCTTTCCTCCTACTTTCACCTCAGTACCGAATGCTCTTTCCTCCTACACTCCCCTCAGTTCCGACTGCTCTTTCCTCCTACACTCTCCTCAGTACGGTCTGCTCTTTCCTCCTACTTTCACCTCAGTACCGAATGCTCTTTCCTCCTACACTCCCCTCAGTTCCCTTGCTCTTTCCTCCTACACTCCCCTCAGTACCGAATGCTCTTTCCTCCTACACTCCCCTCAGTTCCGACTGCTCTTTCCTCCAGATATGTGGTAACATTTCCAGCCATCTTAGCCGACTGTCCTCTCCACAGTCTCTTTAGACCATTCCTCCGTCCCTGTCACGTCTCCCTCCCTCCTCTCCGTCAACTGTCGGCGCCCAGTGACGGCAGCGGCTCACCTCCGCCCCCGCTCCTGTCCTATACTAACTCGGTGCCTCTAACCACAGTAACTGTTCTACCACTCCGCAGCTCCAGACCTGGGAGGCCGCCGAAGAGGGCGACCGTGGGGCTGTCCATCGCCGCGTCGCACCTCAGCCACCACCACCAGCTGAAGAAGCATCGTCTCGACAACGGCGAGTACCCTGGCTACGAGAACGGCCACATGGGAGGTAAGTGCATCAGCATGTCTTCTTCCTTCTATACTCTATCCATTCTAAGGTTGCAGCTAAGTCATTCAAGTGAAGGACAATACAATTTTTCCACAGCATAAATTTCATTTGAAGTATTGTAAAATTCAAAGAAAACTTTGTTACGACACAGTCACAATGCGAGGAATCAAGATATAATTCAGTTACTTTGATTTATTTCGTTAGCAATTTTTCTTTCTGTTTCCACCTTAGATTGGACAGAGCATAGTCCGTCTCTTCCTCTACGCTTGAGGGTAAGTGTTCAACTCCATCAAGAATCGTGCCGAACGATGCCGTTCGTCGGCGGGTTTTCTCGGGGATCTCCCGTTTCCCCCGCCCTTTCATTCCGGTGCTGCTGCATTCTCACGTCGTGTCAACCCTCACCAGCGCTGAAGATCTAGATGTTAAGCGCAGACCAAAATCTCTCACTCACATTCATCTCCATCAACGTGTCTAGATGATGACCCACTCGTTACCTTACCCACAATTTATGTATTAAGTCGTGCTGGATTATGTTTGGCTAACAATCCACGAAATTTAATTTAGAACTTATACAGAAGTTTCCTGAACAAGGGGTCGTCAATCACATAGCTTCCCCTGCAACTTTTCAGTATGAAATTTCCAAAGAAATGTTTACTAACACATATATATGATATTTTTGCGCTCTCTACAACCCGTGTGATTTACGACCACTAATTTCGGAACATTCAGTATTCCAAGGGCAATATAATTAGTTTTAGAATAGTGACTTGTGGTGCATTTATAAAATTGTTAATTTTTTTTATGATTACGGGCGCGGAACATTGCAAAGCTCTGATGGGAACAAGTGTAAAGATTTTCATTTTATATTAAATTAGGTGGGACTAGTCACCACAACTAATTTTTTTATTCTTCTTGGTATGGCACACACTGTCATAGGATCTTTTAGGATGTTTTATTAATGCCTTGGAAAAAAAAGAATATATAGTCTGTTATTTTCAGGGTATTAATGAAACCCTACTGAAATTAAAATATCTCTTGTGTAGCGAATATGAAACATTAAATTTATTTTCTTTGATAGCTGATATTCGGTTTAGTCTTGAGGTCAGTACATGAAAATATCACGGGTTCGATTTCATGTTAGTAACGTGAATTTCTTCACGTTCTTCGACTTTAACGTAACGGTAAATCACTGCTGTATTACTTGACCATGACAAACTAGAATCAGTATAGATGTCACTCTCACTTTGACCTAAAATGACTAGGACATGATATGTTGCATATCACAATTAATCGCAGCGAACCAGGTGATGATATCTTGTGTTTTTAGCACACTTCACAGAATGTTTTCCAGCGTAGGCATATAGCTGATTCTCCTTAAAATAGTTGTAAAAAGTGATTATTCAGTTCCCTGAAAAAAAAAAAAAAACGTTATGAGTTGCACAACCATACACAATTGTAGTAAAACTGTTTTACGTTACACAAAGGACAGTCTTCACGTAAATTACACATACATTTAAATTACAAATTGTACACATCAGTCAAGCAAATACTCTCATGTATTGATCATTTACAATTTATTCGAAAGTGTGATTAAAGTCGTTGCCTACGTCGTCACAATTTCGTACATGCTGGTACAATCTAACGAAAACAACATCCCAGGGATATTGCATTTATATTTTTAAGTACTTATATTTATTCAATACCGCCACCAAAATTAAAGAGGGGTGAATAAGACACATACATTTTTTATGACAGATTTTATTTAAGCTATGTTGTATGTGACACTATTTTTGGCGTGTGTTTTAGCCATTGACTAAAAAAATCTTATAACATATAAGTTTAACTAGTCTTCTGCAGTTTAAATGTTAGCAAAGAAAACCATTGGCCTGTTATAGTAATACTATAAGCATTTTTTTATGATAGATGTGACAACATAACTGACAGTTTTGTGTGCAAATTGGCAATAAAGATTACTCAACGTTAAGAATTGTTTTAGTCTTGAAATGTTTTCAATTCCAAAATAGCTTTTTATGTGATGAATTGTTTAAACATATAGCAATGTTTAAAAAAGTTGTTTTAGTTGAAGTAAGTAATTATTGCATATGAATCGCTCGGTAATAATAGTTTTGCTATTGAAAATAAATTTTAAGTCTCGATTTCAGTCGCCGTATTGAATTGTATTATTTTTCGCTTTTTTGGAAATCTAAGAAGTAAAGTGTTAAATATGCGATTATACCTCAATTTCAATTTACATTTCGCCGCAGTACAGACCTTGCGTTTTAGCTGTTAACATAAATTACGCCGCAATCTGCATGGCAATTTTTTTTAATATTCGTAACTTGCCCGACAAACTGCGACCTAACTATACATTACTAGCTCTATTGCCTTGCTTATATTGTAGCTCAAGGTAAATAGAATTTGCGGTATAGTCGCCTATTTAACATTATTCTTCTCACAATTCCAAAAATGCGAAAAATAATAAAATTCAATATGGCGACTGAAACCGAGACTTAAGTAGGTATATTGGGAGTATGTGAAGCAAAAAGGAGGATGATAAAAACGCAGTTTTTTTTTAATCTCTAGCGCCACTGAAGTAATTACTGAGTGCGGAATAAAACGAGCCAAGGGTACGGAGATCCATTTCATCAGACGGAAAGAAAGTCATTAAAATCTGTTCCCGAAACCGCGCACGTAAACAATGCACGTGCTATTCCCATACCCCCTGCATCTTCCTGCTCTTTTAATGTTTTTAATTTCTGGGACGTCTGCCCGAAATTCCATATATTCTTGCTATTCGCCATCAAAAATTTTACAGCTATACTTTTATTATTATTACGGTAGTTTGAAACGAAGAAGTCAGAAAAAGGCATGGCAAGGATTACAGATACTATTTTTTAACTCCTTACTTTTTCAAGAAATTATATCTTCAGTAGCAAACAGCGGTACCGTTAGACAATAGCGTGCAGGAAAAGGAATCAATGTCAAAAATATTGTTTTTTCGTGTATTTTATTTTTATAGCATAAAATCACAAAATTTATTATGCCTGCGCTAGTAAAGTTAGAGTTGCCGCCAGCGTGTGCTCGAAGAAAAGAACAGGTTACTAAAATTTACCCAGTAATCCCCTTTTTCATTTCTTTTTTATATGTGTCCAATAATCATGGAACTCATGATCATATTCAGCTTATTATGTTCTTGGTTTCCGGCTACTGTCCTTTAACCAAACATCGATTCTCTGTATGTGACTATTGATTGGTAAAATCAGTAATGTATGTACTTCAAGTCGTTAAAGGAGTTCCGGAAGGAAAATTTATAATTTTCTATTTGAACAAAACACTGTTAGTTTTGTAGATGTTACTCGGAAGTACAAAATACTCTTACAAAAAAAAAATAGCTCAGCCAGTTTTCCCACGGTGGAATTTCAAAGTCAAAATTTGTATGTTGTTAGTTCATAAACCCTCCAAAAACCAATCAACATAATGCAACGAAATAATTCACAGTGAAAGTGCAAGTCACGGGCCAGAACTTTAAGTATATAAAATCCCATTACGAGATATTTTTGTGTTTAAAAAAAAATTCTAAAATTAGCAAAAAAATTAATTAATTTCATAATTTTTAAAAATAATACAAAACATTGTTTAAATGGGTTTTTAGATACGTAAAGCCCTATCCCGGGACATGTTCTTTCACTGTGAATTATAACGTTTCATTACGTTGATTGATTTTCAGGGGGTGTTTAAACTAAAAATATACTAATTTTGACTTTGAAATGCCATCATGAGAATACTGGCTGAACTTTTTTTTTTGTACGAGAATAATCTACTTTCAAGTAACGTTTTGAAAACGAACACTGTTTTATACAAATATAAAATTATGATTTTTTTTCCTTCCGAACATCATTACGTAAAGTTTTTTTTTTTTTTTTTTTTTTTTTTTGTTCTCTCCATCACAGATATTACATAATACACGTGCTTAAGAAAGTTAAATTTTTTTTTTGTTCTCTCCGGCACTGGTATGACATAAAACACGTGTTCACCAACAAGTGTTCTGAAAGTTTGCATGAACGTCTGAAGTACCCTCAAACTTCTCACAAATGCAGTTGCACGTACAAATTCTATCGTAAGGAAACGTAACTTCGAGCAGATAACCACATGTGCAGTTCAACAATTTTTGGTTTTCTATGCCCCGATCCTATAATTACTGTTCTATTGTGGACATACACCATTACTATAATATGTCGTCCCGGAAATCTTAGAATAAAACCACGGTCGTAGAAGAAGAGGTCTGGACACTCGCCTATCTAACAATGTATTTTGCTTGACCCCCATGTTGTTTGGCTGTAGTTCGTCAAGTTACCGAGAATGTTGTAATTTTTGGCGCTGTAATTCGGGCGGTCGAACTCGAACTCCGCCCACTTTTTTCTAATGTTAACATTATAAAGTAAATAAAGATTGCTGAAGCCTTTTCTAAAAAAAATTGTGAGCGAAGGGAGTGTTTCATAAATTGATATAAAATACGTTTTGATAAATTGTTTATGAAGTGGGCGGAGTTTGAGTCCGATCGTCCTAACTGCAGCGCCAATAAAACAGAACATTATCGGTAGCTTGGTGAACTACAGCCAAACAAGGGAGTCAAGTTTCCAGGGGAGTGTCCAGACCTGTTCTTCTACGACCGTGAATTAGACTAAGAAGAAAAAAACGAAAAACAAAAATATGAGATAACAAGCCTAGTTCAGCTGTAGTCAACACATCCGTAAACCAAAACAACAGAACATGAAAGATCCCCTAAAGAATTAGTGAACAATAAATAAAGGAAAATAAAATAAACATCCATACAAGTCGAAATACAAAACAAAGCAATCTGTGAAACTCAGCTCACCACAATTCCGACAGCACAGACAATACTGGGACGAAGACAGTAAAGGTCATAACGACGACTTCACATACATGTCCATCTTAAACTTCAGGAAAGCTCTGTGATTGGTCAGTTTGAACCCATTACTGAAACCAGCGCTCAAGCGTTTGAAATTTTCACTGCGACAAACTTTTAACATTGATCTTTCTAACTGGCAGTGGAATAAACTTTAACTACAGCCAAACTTGGCTCGTTTTTCTCAATTTTCGTTTTTCGTTTGTTTGTTTTTTTTCTTAATCTCATTAAGGTTAATTCTACTACAGGTTAGAAAGATCAATGTTATTAGTTTGGCACTTCTGCCACTTGAGCGCTGGTATCGCTAGTGCACCAAACTGACCAATCACAGAGTGTTCCTGAATTTTAAGTTACATTTAGTTGATAATTTAAAATGCGAATTTGGTTTCTTTTCACTTTAAAATTAAATTAAATGACTAATATAATTCCCAAGTTTATTTACATATAATTTTACTACGGTTTCGTATTTATCTGGTCTCTTAGCGATTGAAGCGAAACTAGTGGCAGAAACTTTCCCTGTGCCAAGCTCTCCCATAAGAAAACGTATTTTCTTTCTAACCTATAGTATAATTAACCTTAGCCTCATTCTAAGATTTCTGGGACGACATACTATTGCAATGGCCTATGTTCACAACAGTGCAGTACGTCATACTGTCCCATTGCAAGAAACGTTCAAATAAATCAATCCTCTCAATAAAACATTCCCTTTGACGCAACAATACTTGTGTTGTGACGAAGAAAGTGGTTTGTTTAGAGCGTGAGTCACGGTAAACAGCGACGGTTTGTCGCGGCGTGAAAAAGTGTATCGAACCGAACGCCGCGTTTACACCGGAAGTGCAAGGGGTGTCCAGCATGCCTCCGCGTCAGTTCGGGAACGTGTTCGTAATAACTGTAATTAACGTGAGTGATGAACGATGCCTGGCCAGCTGCCGCCTGCATTTTCAACGACGGTTGTTTAGAGGCACGCGCGCATTCTCTCACTCTCTCTCTCTCGCTCTCTCTCTCTCTCTCTGTCTCTCTGCTTCGAAAGCGAATTTCGGAACCAGAAAGTAATTACGAGATGATCATGGCTGACGGTTGCCGAGAAACATTACGAACAAAGACATTCGAACGCTTCCAGTGGATTTATCTGATCGCTCGTCATTTATCCCGCTTTTTTTATTAATGGCTTCCGTTGGCTTCTTTGTATGGTTATCGACAGTTATGCGTGCTGCTTGAACACCAATAAAAAAAGGGCAACGTTTATGAAATGATCCAAACAGATAACATTACTTTGACGCCTATGAAACGTAGACAAGTTATGAGCACAAACTAATTATTTCCATCAGGACTTTTGGAGGTTCAAGTAATAATAAACTGTTAAGATCTTAAACAAGCATTTATTATTATTATTTATTTATTTTTAGTAATAGCACACCTATGCTACAAAATCACTGCTTATAAACAAAGGTCACAACCCAATAACAAATTCATAAGTTTGTAATTTGCAATTACATGATGGTAGCATTCACTTTGCACTCGTGACATAATACGATAAAACATAATTTAAAATTACAATGCCAATAATTATAGGCTAGTCTTTACTTACAGGCGAATGAATTTTGCAGTTTTAATAAATAAAGACCAAAAAATATTTTTACAATCATAATAGCTATTTACCACGCAGCAATATGTCACGAAAACACTTTTATTATTTACAAACAAGTGAATGCTTAGATAATTCAGTTCGTAATAAATCGCTTCCTTAAAATTTTTTATCTGCCTGTAAGTTGTCGTAAGAAAATATGTGAGTGAACATTAGAATAACATTTGCTGGTTGTGCTCGTGAGAGGACATTAGACTACTTTTCTTACGGATTTTTAGCAATAGCAGTGGCAGCCATATGTGACGTGAAAAACGTTTACAGTTATTTTCCAAAAAACAATGAATGCTATAATGTCAAAGCTTTAAATTAAAAGCAGACACTAATAATAGAAGAAGAATAAATGCAGTTTTAATTTTACTTCAAGTATAGCTCAAACGATAATGACAAATAATGTACGGTCATTGTTTTTTATATGATGCATAATATTTGTGTGTACTTGTAGCGGAATATGTTGAGGTTATATATATATATATATGTGTGTGTGTGTGTGTGTGTGAGAGAGAGAGAGAGAGAGAGAGAGAGAGAGAGATTCCTGGAGAACGATGTCAAGGTTTGTGGAGCCGTGGATTGAACTCGGGCCTTCCCGAAAGCAAGGTGATTATTTTTCATCTGCTCCATCTCCCTGAGTTATATCTATGGCAAAATACTGTACAGTATTTTATAAACTGATACATCCGTAATATTTGATTCATAATTATCACTTTCAAATATTATTTTTAAATAATAGGTACTTGCTGTTTCAGGGACATAAGACAATCCTCATATAACATCGGTGACTTAACCCGAAGGAATATGTAAAAGGTTGCTAGGTAAATAATATGTAATCATTAGGACTATGTATTTCACTCAAAATGTCACGAATAGTGACGCCCATTAGGGATACACTTACCAACCTTGAAGGTCCAGAAGTTGAGTGTGGAATGATTAACTAAAATTAATTACGTCTATAGAAAGGGAAATTTCGTAACTTCAATTACACATATGCTATTCACACTCAATCCCCGCCCATTCGTTCGCAGTCTGCAGTTCCACAGAGTAGCAGCTAGTTGACAAATGGTCGGGGTTCGAGTAAACAAAGGACAGTGGATTGTAACATGTAGTTCACCGAATGCAAGAACTATCCCGTTCCCTAATTACTTCACATTGTAACAATATTACGGATAACGTTAAAAAAAAGTTTTGCTATTGAAGTATGAAAAATTGTAAATTTAAAACAATTTCTGTCAAAAATGTTATGTAAAAATATATCTTATGAAAAGAAAAATAATACACAGAAACGTTTTTGTTACAAAGATTTATATCGTCTGTGAAGGTGGAAGACACCATATGTCGGAATTTTGTAAAATAAATATTTGCCCAGCAGAATATTTTTTTTTAATTTATAAAATTTTTGACAGATTTCAGTGCAACATAACGATATAAGAATTAATATTTCATTAGTGTTATTGAAATGATACGTGGCTACGCTGTTATGAATTTTGTACCTAACTTGGAATAAATGAAATAACTTGAAGTTATGCATCTTCGCGTACGATATTTAAAACCAATCAACTGATAATAATTATTTTAAATATGGACTCCCCATTTGAACGTCTTGGTAGGTAGAAGCCTTAACACAAAGAAGTGCCCTCGCTACCGCTGGCTGTGGTGGCCAAGTAATAGAAGGAAAAAAAAGGTTGGCGGGTGAAAGGGAAGGGTTTGTGAAACAGTCGATACGCAGCCGTCATGCGGAGACACCCGCCTGTCAAAAGCGTGAGAAGAGTCAATATTGAAAGTCGGGCCTTTGAAAGTAAGTAGACCGTCCGGTGTACAGTTAGGCCAGCTTGAATAGCCCCCCTTCCCCTGGCTTGGGAGTCGGGGGGGGGGGGGATAAAAACTGACTGCCTCCACCCCTCTCGCCTACCGTCACCGTCTTACGTCTCCATCCCCTCACACCTTCCAAACCCGCCTCCACAGCTCGTAGAACAAACACTAACCGTGTCTCTCGTTAACGATAATTACCGAGCAATCGATTCGCCACGCTGCCATGACGTCATAAAGGGAACATAACCAGAGAAAGAAATTAAAAAAAAAAATCGTGAGTGGAGGAAGTCGTGGAGAAAAAAATATATAAGCGCGTCCTTGTATTCCCGTAGGTTTTCACCCCAGTTTGGTTTAAGACTTGTAACAGAAATCCCAGTCCGTTTTCACTTGTTTGATACGTTTCATTACGTTAATTATGCCAGTCTCAAGAACGTGTGCACTCTAAAATAATCTGAATTAGTGAATATTCGCAGCCTTCCAGATAGAGCAGTTTCAACAATTGAATAAGTCATTTCAGGAACACTACATGTCCCTTTCAAGAGTTGTTAAGTAACATAATACTGGAAACGTGTATTTTGATAAAACTTCCGAATAATGGCCTGTGTTGAACAGACGAGTTTCACTCTGAACAGTAAATATGCAAACATTTGAAAACTGTGACATGTGGTGTTTCTCAAATAATCGATTTAATTGAACCAATGAAAAACTACAGAAAAATAAGTGAATATTTACTAATTCTGATGGCAAGCAAGTAATACATAGGTAAATTCTTTACGTGTTTTAAGTATCCGTTGAAGCCACCATATTGAAATATTTCGTGTTTATGGAGCGAGTGAGAGATTTTGGTCAGCGCTTAACACCGAGGTCTCCAGGGAGTGAGGGGTGACATGAGGTGAGATTTATAGTGGAGCAAATTAAAATATTTTACTATCAAACATTTTCTTTGCTGTAAATAAAACGTCTTTACATATAAATCTACAAATTCGAGGCATGCTCAAATAACAGAATAAATGTCAAAATGTTGTAGGAGAAACTTTAACTCTTATTCGTTGAAATCTTTGTAATATGTAAGCAGAGGAAACAGGAGATCCTCGAGAAAAATCCGCCGACCAACGGCATCGTCCGGAACGATTCCCATTTGCAAAAATTCAGGGACTGACACCGCCGGGAATCGAACCCGGATCACCTTGGTGGGAGGCGAATTGTCTGACCATTTTTTAAAAAATAAAATGTTAGGCTCCTTGGCGAGGTCGCAACATCGCCAACTAGCCAAACATCTCCCCTTTACAGCTTTAGTATTTGACACTTCCCCCAGTTGTGACAGTATTTGGTGACTCTGACAATTGAAAAGACGCGAACGGACAAGCACAAATTTTACACCCAGCCAGGCCTGGGAATCGAACCCAGAACCCCTCGTATCCAAGTCGGTTGCGCAACCAACTTTTTTTTATATAAATGTTTGGTACAACGGCAAGGCTGACGCCTCGCCACTGCACCAAACATTCCACCCCTTTAAGTTAATCAATGCATTTCCCCAGTAGCTTTGTATCGTGTAGTTGTCGTTGTAATGGTAAGGTGTCTTTGGGCACACAGACGAACACAAACACCCAGTCCTGAACCCGAGGAGGTGGTTGTAAATGCCACCTCCCCGGCCGGGAATCGAACCCGGGACCCTTGCCTCAGCAGCCAGGAGCGCTAACCACTGAGCCAAGCGGTCGGACACCAACTGAGCTACGGGGGGTCGGTCCCATTCGGCAACAGTGGCCCCTTGCTTTATGGAATTCTGAGTGTAACATCGTGGATTTTGCAATTATAACGCAGATTTTACTTACCTTGCACTGTAGTACAATCATGGTAGTTGAACATAAACGTGTATTCAGGCCACAATCAGTCCAGCATTTTTTAAAAGTATTAATTAGTATGACAGATTGCGACCTAAATACATGTTAAAAGTTCAACTGTCGAGCCTGTACTGTAACGCAGGGTAACTAGAATTTGCGCTAAAAATTGTAGATTACGCATTTTTCTTCTTAGAATTTCAATGAAGCGTAATGTAGAATTGTTGAAATTTTTAAGAACTGAAGTCGTTCCCGAAGGCGACGGGACTTACGCGGATTCCTCTAGTATTATTTTTAAAACTCTGAAAGAGTGGGTTGCATAAAACCGTCCGTAATATGTTGGAAATCGTTTGTTCATTGAAGAAACGCTACTTGGAACTAAAAGGGTTAACGTACCGACAGGTGTCGGTAACTAACGAGCGCTCCGGAGGCGGTAGGAGCGAAGATAAAACATGGAAAGTAATATTTATGCCGTTTTGCTTCTGGTTCTTTCAGCCAGTGTAACTAGTTTGCTTGTTTAATTGCGTGCCTTCGTAAGACATGCAGCAATCAGCTAGTCAAACAACATGCCCGAACTGATAGTTTCACGAGGCTGAAAAATTAGTGGTCTTTTCACTGACCCCGCCTAAAGCCGAATAAACTTTTCGGCGCAAACCAGTATTTCTCAATCAAGGAAGAATTACTGAGTATTACAGCGACTTAATAACAGCAATGGCAAGGTAATCTTGTTCGATTTCTAGTGCCCCGAAAAGTTCGCGTTTTATTTTGGCCACACTCTAGACTTAAAACAACTATTAGAACGAGTCACGTGTAAGGCACCACATGGAAGGCACTAAGCCAATTATAAAAAAGCAACTGAATGCCACCTCGATCATGTGGTATCACTGTATCACTGATTAGCCAATGAACAGATGTTTTCTGTTTCAGTACGCACACATTCTTGAAGGCTAGTCTACGTATCAGTGAACCCGCGAATTTTTCTGGCGTCTACAGATAACATTTTCAAGCAAGAAATATTAATTTTTCATTATATAATTGCCGATGTTCCTTTGACCATGTGTAGTAACTTTTTCCCATTCAAAATTTTGGTGATTTCATATGGTGTAGATTTAAAATGTCAAACTTCATCAGGGTGGCTAAACTGTATTTATTTTCAAACACTGGGCTCCAAAATAATCTTTATCGATTATCCATCCTAACCGTACAAGTGAAAACCGCACCAATTATGTCCTTATTTATTACTAGATTGCAGACGTCAAAAGCTTGTCAAAACAACAATTGTTAGAGGTTATGGTTAGAGACATTGGAAAATCGCGGGAGCAGCTCACTATTTGCTAAGGCTCCAACATGCTGTATATAAAACTGAATGTTTTGCATCTATATTGGCTATAGTTTATTTGAAGAATTGCTTCTCTCTTCAACAGGCCCAGTTAGAACTGTACAGCTTGAACACACAGCATGTGTGATTCGACACAAAACTGTTCACACGTGTCACGGTTAATATACTATAGTTTATTTGAGACTATGCAAAACATTTTCGCGATTTTCCAGTGTCTCTTATGGTATATCACGAAAATGTTTGTGCCAACATACTACTTAATACACGTAGTATCCCGTAGCATGCATGATTGGGTGATATATGTCCGACACTCCGTAGATGTCTGCAGACCGATAATAGGCATCAAATATTACAATAGCGGGATTCTTACTGGCTCTGTCAAATAGGGCAACAGTTTCACGTACAGGGAAGAGCCAGTAATCTTTCGATAAGCTGAGCATACGTTGGGACCTAGCAAACTGTCAAGTTTTCCCGCTATAAACCATCATCTCTAACTATTGTCAAAGCACAGGCGTGTCAGCGAAGGATACTGTCAAATTGGCCTAGAGAAAAATACACAAAATTCACGTAGGAAGAACGTAAACAGCCTGCTCGGAAGATATTTTGACACCTCGTGCCATGCCTGGCCGCCCTCTCCATATTTTCCTGAATGCTAGGTCATGCGAATCCGGGTAAAATGGGTCTGGCGCGAAAGAAAGACGAAGGAACGGCGAGAGCAAATAGCACAGCTTTTGTGTGCATTCAACTCGCGTGGTGAGAAAGAAGACGCATGTGTTCACGGTTGGTGTTTGTACGATGGTAAAGTGTGGTGGGGGAAAATACTGTAGCGTCGTGTAATTTCCTCCAACTCAGAGGAACAGTGGGTTAAGGGCGCGGTCTACAGCAATTTTCATCACCATGTTCTTATTTTTTATTTATACTAGATATTTTTTTTTTCTAATTTTAGAAACAAAATGTGATTCAATTTGGCTTTTATGAATTTCTTTATCTCTCATATTTTTCGCGTAATAGCTTGTTAAAGTCAAAATTTGCATGTTTCCGTTTGAAGGACTACACTAAAACAAAGTAACTTACCAAACTGAAAAAAAATCACAGTGGATAATGACATCATAGTCTACAGTGTCACGTTCATAAAAACAAAGAATATGTTTTTGTATTTAATAAAAAATGCTGAATTTTGAAATGAAAATTAAAAAAAAAAAAAAATATCAACCATTTTTTAGAAATACAAAAAAATATGTTTCTTTGTTTTTATATATGTCAAATCATAGCCTACAACATTGTTATACAGTGTGAATTTTTTCAGTTTTGGTATGTCAGTTTGTTTTAGTGGCGTACTTAAAACCGTAAAGTCCAAATTTCGACGTTTACGACTCATTACGCAAAAACAATGAGAGATATAAAATTTTCCTAAGAGGAAGATTTAATCACAATTTATGTATAAAATAAGAAAAAGATATCTGGTACAAATATAAAAATAAAAAAAGACGTTGAAAACTGAGGTTTACCGCGTCCCTTTTAACGAGCCATTACGCAAAAACTATGCGAGATAAAACAATTTTACAAGAGGAACATTTGGTCACATTTTGTGTCTAAAACAAGTAAAAAATAACCGGTACAAATATAAAAATAGAAACTTGGTGAAGAAATTTGCGGTAGACCGCGCCCTTAAGCTGCCAGAAAAATAGTTCTTTTTTGACTCAGCACATAGGCTGGTTGGAACCTCAGTGGCTGCACCTGAGATGCGACTAAGTTGTGATTAAACTGTCTTCCGTCGGATGAGGATAAGGGGATAACATACCTAGTCTTGCACCCTGGTAGGTAACTGTAAACGTCCCTCCTCGACCGGGATTCAAACCCAGGACCCCTGGCACACCAGATAGGAACACTAACCTCTGAGCCAAGTAGTCGGACTGAAAATATTTATTGTTTTAGTGATTGTTATGTTATTACGATATATTGTTTGTTATGTAAACCTACATTGTAAATATTTTTACCGTAATGAATTTTTTCCCCTTTCATAGTTTTTTGTAATGGTTCGGCCGGAGAATTATTTGTGTATTGAATACAAAACTGTAGAAAACTAAAAAAATTACACATTCCAACATTATTTTTTAAAATAAAAAAATCAACCAGTAATATTGCACATTTAACTCAGCATCTCACATTACTTAATTTGTTCGGAATAATTTAATTTCAATTGGTGTGGTGGTAATAAATGTGTATGTGTGTGTGGCTGAGGGATTTGTGCATAAATAAGTTATGTAGGCCTTTCTACCTGTGTGTTTGTGTAACTCATAGTCTTCGAAGTTGTAAAACAATTTATGATTCGTGATGGTTGTTTTCTTTCTTAGTGCTTGTATGTTGTTGGTATTGCCTTTTTGCTGACTTACGCCGGTGTTGCGCAAAAATAAAGTAAAAAAAAAGTGACAAGCCATATTTGTGTTACGAGGGAGAAGAATATTTCTTCTTCCCCATTCGCTTTCATCTTCCGGCTCCGCTTTTGTGTTGAACCATTATTTTCCCTGCGTATTTCCTCACTACCTGGCAATATTTTTTTATTCCGTTTGATTGGTCAGTTAAAAGTTGCCTATTGTCCTGTCCGTAACTCTAAAAAAAATATTGTTTGCTTGTACATTATCTTCGCTTGCGAACAAAAGAAAGGTTTGGAGTACGTTTATTCAAGGCGCATTTGTACGATACTTTGTGTTTTGTGTTTACTGCGCAAAGTTGGGTAAAAAAAAAAGCCCATGTTGATACATTTTGAATTATGTTCGAACTTGCGGCATTCCTTCCATTGCTGCTATAGAATACATATACATATATTTATTTGCTTCAAGTAAGTTAGACTTAAAAAAACGAACCTTAGTTTCAAAACCAGACCGTGCATTCTTGCACCGACAATAATGCCTACCGTTCATAGTTATCGTGCAGGAAGAAATGCCCGAAGCTGTTAACTATTAAACATGATAAAAAAATTCAGCAGAAAAATATATACGTTGCGTCCTTGCGCAGAGACATTCGGATAATAAGATTATTTTCAAATCAAAACACGAGTATTTTTGAAATTCTGTTTCTATAGATGCCTAGATGTTATCATATTAAAATTATAAAAATTATATTATTTTCATTTTTGTAGATTTTGTGGTTTCAAGCCCTTATGATTGTAAAAAAAACAGTTTTTTATTTTTCGCTCAAAAGTAACGCATACCACCGCATAGTGCTGAGTAAATAAACGTCCACTGATAAAATATCTACTCGGTAAGAAAATTTGATTGAATTTTGATGAGTAGTTCAGATTTTATTGACGGTTTATTATTCCAGTCATCCGCTCGACATCGTATCTTTCGATACCCCTTAGAGTGCTGGTATTAGTTTTAAATCAGACACACACACACACACACACACACATATATATATATATATGCATTAATAAAAATCAGTGACTAAATTCAAAGATGATCTCTTACTAAACCTGAGGCTTGTGATGTTGCAACTTAGCACACGAAGGTCACGTTAATAGAGCTTCGCGTTGTATCACTGCACTGGCTTTCTCTGATTGGTCTTGTACTTTCTACACACAAACAAATACGGAAAAGGGGTATCCATGGTGGCGTGCGAAACATATGTATAGGTCGTTTGGGATAAAGTGAGTACTAAAAATTTAACATAAGAAAAATATCACTAGCCGTTAGTGTATAAATAGGCCTATAACTCAATATTAACTATAGTTGTTTTACTGCTTGTATGGTTGGCAGCAAATTTACGCAATATAGTTCCGTGTATTTTGGTTTTTAAATACATCAATACTGAAACAAAATGAACCGAAATAGACAAACTTGTATTTTATATAATTAATTAACTTTTTTCTATAAAACTATATAGGCCTAGGTTCCTACCAACTGGACACTTAATCTTACATGCGCAAACATAATGTACTGTGACTAGAGATGTTAGACATTTCCCGTCATTTGTCGTTACGCGCGGAATGATATGAAATGTTTGAAAATAGATTTACAGCAGGCATTTTTTGAGTGTCTCACTTTTTTCCGAACCGTTTATAATCTGTGGAACCAAGAGTTTGTCGCGAACAAATTTTTGCAGCATTTCGTTTAAATGCCTTACATGCATATCGGCAGCTGTGCTTCATGGTTATTGGCAGTGTTTGTGTAGGTATGTTACTCATTCGACTTTGCCAATCAGACAAAGGTTACTGCGACGCTATTGCGTTTGTAGAACCTCAAGACAGTGATAATTAAGACATTCAACCAATGATCCTGAAGCAAAACTGTGGTATCTAGACCCTAAAAAAAATTGTACTCATATAAGGGAAATCCTTGGGAACCCAGTTGCCAGAGAAATCGCTTGCAAAACTACAAATGTTTCTCTTGTAAAAAATGTAAATGATATGTTTGTAAAATTACGAGGCGTAGCTTTGCGTGTGAACCTGTAGTAAGGAAAAATAATAATTGAAATTATTATTAATTTTATTAGCATGCAGAAAAAATATACTTATTTATTGAATAAATTGTTTAAAAAACAATACTTTTACGTGCAATTAATATTGGCAACAAAAAACGTGTTGATGTCCCAAGATTCGAACTTGCATCCATACCCTTGGTGTCCGAAGAACTTACTCTTAGACAACCTTCGCCTACGCAATTCTTTTCTATTTATACACACTAAGTTTGTAGTTTGATGACATTACTTTCTTAATTTTTAGCAAACTGCATACCAGAAGACGTGATTTGTTTGTAGGTATATAATTTCCAACAAATAAGTGACTTTACAGACAAACAATTTTACAAAGATTTGTTGAAATGCAAAGGAATTCCTTGTAATTTTTTAAATAGTAAATATTGAGAGTGTATTTGGATTATGTGCATTTGTTGTGTATGAGGGAAAGGGAGGGAGTAAGTTAGGGTATGAGGGTGTAATGTTTCGCAGGAGGTTTTAACGACCCTAGAAGACGGTTGGAATGGCCCGACGACACGGATAGCCGTCAAGTATTAACTGCGAGGGTGGGTGGTTAAATACCTGCGTGACAAACACGACTAGGGAGGTTGGAGGGAGGGTCTGGGTAGGCCGGGACCTGGAGGGTTCTAGGCCGTGAGGGGATGAAGAGGGTGTAGAGAACGATAGTTGTTTTTTGTTTTACGATCACCCGCTCTTTTGTTTCCTCTCCATGCGCGAAAAGAACAAAAACGAGAGCAATCACACGCCCAGTTGGAAGTCCGCGGTTGTGTTTAAATGCTACCAATCACGGCATATGAACTACCGGCAGTTCGGAAAACATTCTTCATACTCTAATAAGCCACCTGAATCAGGGGTATTGATGCATGGAAAACCGAAAAATTGTAAAAACAACACATGGCAGGGGCGTAGCCAAGGGGGGGGGGGGTTAGTGGGGGTCAGAACCCCCCCCCCTAGTTAGCAAAAAAATTTAAAACATTCATATAAAAATGTGTAAGGTTTTCACTTATAGAAATTTCTTAATTTAGTTACGAAAGCAGTTTAAAAAAAACCTATTTTGCACCCTGAAATCAAAAATTTTCTCGGTGGAGAACCCCCGAACCCCCATTTCAAAGCGATGAAAAATTGAAAACATTTCATACTAAAAAATTTATTTTACCAGTAGTATTTACTCTACCTGTAGTTACGAAAACTTCTAAGATAACACTATTTTGCACCTCAAAATCCATGTTTTCTCCGGGAGAGGAGCCCTTCTTTAAAGGGGCGGAAAACTTGAAACATTTCATATTTAAAAATTAATAATATATTTACCATTAGCATAGTCAATTTTAGGAAAAAAACTGTTAAAATAAGCATTATTTTGCACCTTAAATTCTAGAATTTTCTCGGGGGAGTACCCCCGAATCACCATTTCAAAAGGGTGAAAAATTAATTACGTTTTATATTTTAAAATTTTAATAATTTCATCAGCAGCATATACTCTATTTTAGTTACTAAAACTGTTAAAATAGCACTATTTTGCACCTTAAAATCCAAATTTTCCCGGGGGAGGGCCTCCCGACCCCCCGCTATAAAGAGGTGGTCGGTGTTTCTTCACGATATTCCCAAGCCAAAACCCATCCCTTTCAGAAATCCTGGTTACGCCCCTGGCACATAGTGCTATTTATGAGTGGCCACTGTTGGTACCTGCTTGAAGTTACTTCTCCTGACAACAACATTTGCCGTTGCAACTACATTTATGAGGCGTTCGTGACGACTCCAGAAGTTCCCCCAAACTTTCAGAACGCCCCGCTTCAGAACATATGCTGTATGTCATATAATCAGTGAGGAAGATATGAAAATAAAAGCTTTACTTAATGACTAGATATCCGGAAATTTCGCCGGTTCAACGACCAGCCGGCTGGAATCAACAGTCCTGTATTCACTATGTCTTCATATATTTGTACGGCTGGAATCCACAATCCTGTGTACTCTCTGTCTTCAGCTACTAGTTCGTTGGCTGCTGCTGTAGTGAGTGGCCAGTTGTACATCTGACAATGCAGTGCGGGAGTCAGTGACAATATGTATACAGGTCTGCTATTGGTTCACAGACCTCAAACAACCAACACTCACCTAATCACGAAAAGTTATGAACGTGTACACGAGTTTGAAACCTAACGTCTTCTCAAATGACTCTGCAACATTTTCGGGTCTAAATTAATGACTTGAAGTACTTATATTACTGATCTGACCAATAAGTTGTTGCCTAGAGTGAAACGATCAAAATGTTTCATGTGTGAGACGTCGAATCTGTTTGGGCGGTCCACGTGCGCGAACCCAATAGATCACTCGTCATTACTAGAGGCCCGGATATTTCGCGGGTTCAACGCCCAGCAGGCTAGACTCCACAGTCCTGTGTGCACTGTCCTCAGCTATATTTGTTCATTGGCTGCTGCTCCAGTGAGTGAGGATTTGAACATTTGACGATGTAGCGCAGGAGTCCGTGAGCGTTTTTACGCATATCCGCCATTGGTTCGGAGTCCGCAAGGTCACGTTTAATAAACAATGACCCAATCGAAACAGTTTCCAACATATACATGACTTAGAAATCCAACCTCTCCTCAGTTGAATCCGCGAAATTTCCGCGGCTCTAGTCATTACCTATAAGGAATTGAACTGGTTTGGAGTTTATCGTCGCGTGTGCTTAAAGTCACCCCATCATTTTAACGGATAAGAATAAATCTACAATATTTTTTTTTTCATTATGGATCTTTGATTATCCCGCAGCGTAATTTCCTCGCTTGAATTGATACCACAACTGTCACTTTACGTTTTTTTCTCATGCAAGTAATAACACTGAAGACAAAACACATTATACTGTTCAGACTTGTTTAAATACAAACTTTGAATTTTGTTTACATAAAAGTCGTTGGATATGTAAAATTACACGTCGACTGTGAAATGACAGCCCCCAAATATTGATTTTCATACTTCAAAAGTTTGGCAGTCAATGCTCAAGGCTCCGCTTCTGTAGAGACCGGAAGAATTCGCGAATTCACTGACCTTTAGACTAGCCTGCAAGGTCATCTGTATACTCAAGTATACCGCAGATGTTCATTGGCTGCTCGTTGACTCTGTGATCCAACATGATTGGACGTGAACTTAGTGGTTTCTGTATTATTGGTCCACCGCCTTGTAGGATGAAACAAAAAAAAAAAATTCAAAGACCAGTTGCGAAAGCGACATAAAGTTACAGTTTTCTGAAGTCTACCTTGTGTCCGAAGGAAAAAAAATAAGAATTTTTCAGGTCTCTAGCCATAGTGGATTTTTAAATTTTTTGTTTTTATGCAATTCTGAGGACGAAAACGAAAAGTTACAATTCAGAGGAGTCTTCGCCGGTGTCGAATTTCCACCTTTGGCGCTTAGGAACAGCTTAGCGATAAGAGTCAGTGTTCCACGCTTGACGAGAAGCATATCGCCTCTATTCGCAGTGCGCCAAACTGGCGTGCAAGGTTTCCGTTGTAGTCTTTTTTCTACGGGACTTTAAACGGTGACCTTAACATTTTTTTTAATTGTTCGAAGTAAATACCAAGGCATGCGCACTTTACGAATTCAGGTAATATTTTAAGTGTTACAGGAGTCTAAAAAACCCGTTTGTAGCCATTTTGAGAGGCCCGAAATTTATGTTTCTAACAAGCGTGTTGAATTTTTGAAAACACAGAAGCATAGTTTCAAGTGTGTGTTCTTTTCGTAGATAAACATAATATGAATAAGTTGATTGGTTTCGTGTGGCCGCTGCAGCACCGTCCATGCGCCAGTCGAGGATACCTCTTAAAGCGCGAATTTTATTTACCTTACGCCACAGTACAATCATTACAGCTGAACATTTAACGTTATTTTGGCTGTAATCTGTCCAGCAAATACTAATACAAAAAAATTATGAATTTGATTGCGGCCTAAATATAAGTTAAATGTTCCGCTCCGATGCTTGTGTTGTATGTAATTCACGATATAGTAGCAAATTTCACATTTTCTCCTAAAAAAAAAAATAAGCGAAAAATATAATAATCTAGTAATGCAGCTGATGTGGAGCATTTACAGTTAGTGGCCGGTAGCTTTCTGTTTACGTTTGAGGCACGGAAACGGGGAAGGAGATAAGTCGAACATAACACGTCCGTCTATCACCTCATCGCCTCTAGGCGCAAAGGACTAAACTAGCGCGGAGTGTTCTCGTAAACCCAACTGACTAACTCGAATGAAAGTCATATGCTTGAAGATTTAAAATCAGACGGTGAAATTCCTATGTATTTTTTAAGTAATTCTGAAAATAACTACTGTTTTCTTCATTTATGACATTTAAAAAAACAAATTATCTTTGTTTTGTGTTTTAAAATCTTTTAGCATATGGCGCCGTATATAAACCTAACACTGTTTCGTACAAATACAAAATTATGCATGTTTGCCACGTGAACGCCATTAAAGAACCAAAGGAATTTTTTTTAATTTTGGTTGCAGCAACATTGATAGTGGGGGGGAGGGGATGTAGGGGTGAAGAGAAAGGTAATTCTGTTTATCTTGTAAGCACTCTGAGTGAGCGTTAAACCATAGAGAGCTCCCGTTCGACAATTCTCTGAAATCTGATGTTATTCCCCCTCCCCTAAAACCCTCCATTTCCCCCTGGTTCCAAAACCCCTCGGTCAACTGCACAAAACGTCTAAATCAAGTCGCTTTGCTGTTATTGCAGCCGGCATTGGGGTCGACAATGCACCTGCAACTCGGATGTCATTAGGTCGCTGCAGCGAGGGGGAAAGGGAGTTGGCACCGTCGCAAAACGGCTCATGTCCATCTCCCGCGTCTGGTAATAATGACCATCGTTATTCCTTTGAACCGCCGAGATTAACCAGAGCTTAATTGTAATGGGCGAGGAATTGAGGGAAAGGCAGGCCTGCATTAATACAAGCTGCGCTACGTACCTCGGGGTGAAGTTGAGAACCGTGGGTTCAGCATGAATACACATTTATCACATGACTCGGCGACATTGAATTAAAGAAAAATTAATTTTTAAGACCTTGGTACACTTGGGTAGATATTCATTTAAACATTCGAAATACGTAACACTGGTCCCAATCATCACCGAAATTCCAGTTAACAATCTGTTTCTGACTAACTATCAGTAGAATTCACTGAAAATCATTTTAAATGGAAAATAAAATTCACTCACACAATCGCTTTTCAATCTGTAGAATTTAGTTCACTAAAACAAAATCGTCATGGTTTCACTAAATTCAGTTGCTCATTTTTGTCCGAAACGTCTCGAATTTCACCGAAGTGGTTTATTTCTCACAGATAAATTCAGAATGCAGTTTTATACGTATAGATTAATGCTTGTTTATGCTTTATCAAAAATATAAAATTAAAAAATCAATTACAATATTTTATATGTAAATATTACGTTATTTGTCATAATTCATTTCATAACCCGTGTTACTTGTTGAGTAGAATTTGAAATTATATAAATAATAAAATTTAATTTATTTCACTTTATAGATTATTGATGATATTTATTAGATAATATCGCAATACGAAATTGCCTTACGCATGTTACATACGATCTACTGAAGCATGATTATGAAACAAATAGGCTAATATAAAATGTAACATAATAATTGTTATTGGACATTAAAGCCATGCTGTCTTGTTTGTATTGTTTTTGCGAATTTTTTATGCTTAACGGAGAGAAGATATCACAACTTTGTTTGGCAGTTTTGTTTGAAATCGTTTTAGCTGTAACGCCTAATTTTTTTAAAGTCATGATGTTATGGGTTTTTGACTAAAAAGTTAACTAAAGATAATTTCGTTAGTTACATAATTAGCTGAAACTACAGCGTTTACTACGTTGAAAAATTGACCATCATGGAGAAAATCTTATTAAACGGAACTGAAAAACAGATTTTTGATACATCCTCTTGTTCAGGCTTAAATAATAATTATCGCAAAACAAGATAGCATGGATTTAAATCAACCGGTTTCACGTGGAATTTCGGGATGGAACTGAAATAACTGGAAGGGATGATAACTGTAAAACAGTAAAACTTCTGTTATGCTGCCATCAGAGTCTTTTCGTCGACAGGCGTTGGAAAATACAACCGTATTTGTCTTAAATGTATTTTTCCCGGCTTCTGAACTGTTTGACGTGTCGCGGTTTACCTCCAAACACGACGTTTGTTCAGGGAAAAGCAGCAACTTGTGTCGCAAAAGGTGCCTACCCTGTGTTGGCTGCGTGTCTGTGTTAGGCATAAAACCGATGGAGTGCTGAGGCGGCCGCTGACCTACGTAGACACGTGCAAATTTCGCGTTACTATTTGGTTTAAATCCACTGGCCAATACTCAACCGAAGAACCTTCGTGACGTTATTGGTAGAGGCAGGAAGTTCTCGCGAAAATATTTCTGCCCTGCTTTGTTTCGATGTCTGAGGTCCATACTTACAGCTTTGCTTCAGAATCTAGAAGTTTTGCCAGCAAATCAATGACGTATGTTGTCGCAGTTGACATTGTTCTGATTGTGCAAAGTCGTTTTCCACTTGACTGTGCCAAAGACGCACAACCAATAGCTAGAGACGTTTTCATTGGGCACAAGCTAGATTTCAAACAGCTGTAGTGTCACGTTCGCAATTGGCCTTTGACTTATTTGACATCTCCTGGAAGTCTCTGAGCCAAATATGGAAATGTAACTAATACAGACGTATATCACTTTAACAGCAAGCAGCTAACGAACATCTGCTGTCCGCTTCACTTATTATTCTTGCAAGCTAGCCTACAGGTAAGTGAAACCGCGCGTTTTTCCTGTCTCAACCAATAGCCATGAAATAGAGCTGTAAGGCATGGAAACAAAGTGACGCAAAATATCTACTCGCGAAGACTTCCTGGCCCCAGTCATTGACCCCGGGTATCTGTATCTTTCTGTGCTCGTGTTACAGGATAATTGTAATTTCACTGTTGACCTTACGTCATTCGTAGGGACAGAACATTTCGCGAAAACATTTTTGCAGCACTTTGTTTCAGTGCCTTACGAGCGCACCTGCATCTCGGCTTTGTGTTCAGTGATTGGATGCCGTAACACCCAGCGTCCTGAGGTTACACCCGCAAAACACAGACGTGATGTGTCGAGGTTATCAATGTACTGATTGGCACAGTCTAATGAATAACAACTCTGCACTAAAGACACTTGTCAATAGCCGTGGAGTTGAGCTGCAGGTGTGCACGTAAGGCACTGAAACTAAGTGTGGCAAAAATCTTTTCACCAAAAATTCCTGTCCCTAGACATTCGTAGTGAGAATCATTCCGGACGATGACACTGGTTGGCGGGTTTCTTTAGGAATGTCCCATTTCTCCCGCCAGTACATGCTTTAACACAATGATTGACGTCATTGGCCACCGGCCATTTTGTTATGTCATTTACGTATTTTGTTGGATTTCTTACCACTAGTACTCTGCCGTGAGTTTTTTAATTACTGGCCTAGTGTTTCCCGCTACAAGCCACGACATTATGTAAGACGTTCTAGGATAGCAGTCTAGTCTGCAGATAGAAAATAACGCGACATTTGCATATCTCCACTTATGATATCTTAAACGTTGCCCTTATCGGTTTATGTGTAGGATGTAGGACGTGCCGACGTGCCTGTCAAATCTGGCTGGTATGCATTTTCCTATAGAAACCGCAGTTCAAAACCACGTTTAAGCCAGTTTAGGAGTCCGAAAGTCGAGTTTCTGATAAGTGATAAGAACTTTTATACTAACAGGGACGTACAGTCGAACCTCATTTATACAAACCTGAAGGCACCTAAATTATTGCACTTTGTAAAAATGAAGTTTGTATTAACAGGTGTTAACCAAATGTCAAGAAGTTTTGTAAATATAATTTCAAGATATTTAGTCGCAAAATACCAGTTTCTCACCACCACCACCATGACTTCTTTTAACCACAGAATTTGATATTACATTGTTTTATGTATAAGGAAACTTTTTATTGAGCATTCAAGTTAATATTTAATTTGTAATCTCATTCCAAGGGTACAGAAAACAGCTTTGTATTAATGAGAACTTTGTATTAACAGGATTTGTACTAACGAGATTCCACTGTAGTTTGAAGTGTGTTTTCTTTTCGTAGATATGCAACTGTAATGTACGTTCAGTAATTTCGAGAAAAAAAACTGCTGCCAACGTTTCAAGCACAGATAGAGAAATCACTGGAAGGTAAAATTAGCTTCTCATTCGCGTAGTAACTATCAGACTGCCGATGCACAAGAGTACAGACGAAATAGCAATCTATGCAGGTCACTAAATCCATTAAATTTTCCTGAACATAATAATTAGAGACCTGGAAATTTCGCAGATTCATTTGAGAAGACGTTAGGTTTCCATCTTCTACACACGCTCATTACTTACGTGATTAGGTAAGTGTTGGTGAGGTGACACTCCTGTTTGAGGTCTGTGAACCAATAGAAGACGTCCATGAATATACTCACTGACTCCTGTGCTACCTTGTCACATGTACAATTGTCACTCACTGGAGCAGCAACCAATGTACAAGTAGCTGAAAGCATGAGTGTACGCAGAACTGTAGAGTCTACACTATAAAAAAAGTTTTTGTAAAATTTATAAGGATTTTATTTGTACTTTTACAAATAATTGTAAAATTACAAATATATTCTTTATAAAATCATTAGTTTATTAAGTTACAAGGCAAACTTTGTAATACTGCAAAGGAATTCTTTGTACCTATACCGACAGTTCCTGCACTGTCAATTATTTTGTAAAATATGACAAGGCACTTCTTCGTAGTTGTACAAACTTTTGTAAATGTTGAAACATTTTCCTTGTAAAATAATTACTTTATAATGTTAAAAGGAATTTGTTTGCAAAAAAAACTCAGAAAAATGTGAAGCCTACAAAAATCGTAAGTTCGCCGGAAATTACTTACGCAAAGATCACAACATTTGAAAAGTATTTTTCTGGAATAAAGTGAATGTTTATATGAATTGCGTGCTTTAAGAGAAAGAATTATTACTGAACTTTACATTGGATGTATACAAATAAATAAAGACCAAGCGTTATAGAATTCACGGTGGTCTAGTGGTAAAGATTCTGAGCATGGGAATACTGGTTCGAATCTTAACGCATCTCGAGTTTTTTTAATAACCTCATGTATACGTCCTTTATTCA
>PNEQ01015124.1:30196-48303 GCA_003012365.1 Medauroidea extradentata
CGTGTGTCGTGGGGTTTTACACGCAAATCACAGACGTGTGGTGTTACAGTAACCTTATTGTGATTGGTACAGTCAAATGAGAAACGTCACAGTTCAAAGGCACGCTGCCAATATCTATGAAGCAGAACTGCAGACGTGCACGTAAGGCACTGGAACAAAGTGGGGCAAAATTCTTTTCGCGAAAAGTTCATGTCTCTATTCAGAAGTTATTTGATAAATAAGTTCAGTGTTTTTTATGAAGTACAAAGAGCATTTAAATTACTTTTTTTCCTTGTTGAAAGTACAGCTACAAGGCTGGTGCTTGTAATTTTACAAACATATATTTTCTATGTTATTACAAGGACAACATTTGTAGTTTTACAATGAATTTCTTTGATAACTGGGTTCCCAAGGATTTTCTTTGTAAAAGTACAAACATTTTTTTTTACAATGTAGCCAGCTGGTCGCTGAACCCACGACATTTCCTGTTATCTAACAATAATGTATAGTATGGCGGAATGATATACATAAGCATTGGTGGTGTATACATAAGATAAATTAGCTGGTTTTCAAAACTGGTTAGTTGATCGCAGAAATTTTTAGCGGCTTGATTTATGAATTATACATGTGTGTCAGGAAGGCGTAACACAGTAAAGAGGCCTAGACTTGGTACACTCCGGCACTCTCATGATTTTTTTGTAGCGTAAAGAAAATGGTATGAGTTCAATAACGCCCTTGCTAGAATCCACTCTTCTATTCATACCCATGCCCTGTCTATTCGATCGATGTCTGCTGCAGGGACGTATCGTAGTCGTGTCGCAAGGCATGCACTGCTAAGTGACTATGCACAACACTGAGTTATCTGTGGCACCATTATACTTGTAGTAGCAGGTAGTCTTCTTCCAGTAGCGTACAGGAGGCAAGGAACATGTACTACAATAATATACCTCGGTCTACACAACACATGTTTATTGGATATGACAGGTAGCCACATTGAGTCCACGTGCTCAGCCGGAGCTTATATTTAGGGCCGGGTAGTTTTCGCGAAAATAATTTTGCAGTACTTCGTTTCAGTGCCTTACGTGCGCACCTGCATCTCTGCTATGTGGTCAGTGATTGGATGCCTTAACATACAACGTCTGGAGGTTAAACCCGCAAATCACAGACGTGATGTGTGACAGTTATCCGTGTACTGATTGGCACAGTCAAATGAATAACGACTCTGCACAAACACACTCTGTCAATAGCCATGAAGTTGAACTGCAGGTGTGCACGTAAGACACTGAAACAAAGTGGGGCAAAAATCTTTTCGCGAAAACTACCGGGCCCTACCAATGTCAGTTGATTCTAACACGCAGGTCACTGAACGCATGAAATATTCATAACCCTACTTATTTGGAATTTGAAATTGGAAAAACTTGCGAGACTCCTTTTAGCTGACTAATCTTAGTCAACTACGCTGGATTTAGACTGTAGCTTCTTTTGATAAATAGGCCCTAGAAAATTTAAAGCTTAATGCGTAGAGCCAGTGATTTGTGGTGAAAAGAATTCTGAAACTTTTGTTTCAATGCCTTATGTGCACATTTGTTTCTCTGCTTCACGGTCGGTGATTGGATGTTTGTAACTTTCGGCCTCTTGGAGTCCTACTCGCAAATTACAAACGTGCGGTGTTGTGGTAACATTGTTCTGGTCGGTGTAGTCAAATGAGCCGCGCCTCTGTCCTATTCTATTTTGCCAAGAACACGAACCAGAATTGCAGATGTGCACATAAGACATTGAAACAAGTTGTTGCAAAATTCTTTTCACCACAAATCACTGGCTCTATTTATGCGTTTCTATGCTTGCGTAAGTAAAATGACAAAAATAATTTCCAAAGTTTAATTAAATTTCACGGCGTTAAGTTTATTAATGGGTATATCTTTGAAAAATATAACATCTAAGTAGGAAATACTAATTACATAAATCATTCAAGGTCTTCATCCCATCAGCTTCGCAGAAGAAATTAAAACATCACCGTAAACAATTGCTCTGTCATTTTTCTCTCCACCTATATGCATCAGTGCATTTTATTGGTCGCTTAGTTCTAGCACAAAATTTGCACATATTTTTACAACTCGGTGTAAAATTGTTTACTGTGAGATAGAGAGCGTTAATGACACACTAAATTTTTAGCCATATTTTCGTCATTCACTGTTAACATGTCTACAAAAATGTCCTAGCAGTCAGTGCTTTGAAATTATTCTGTATTGGAGCGTTATTTTTCTCTGGCGTTTCGAACTCTGAAGTTACAATAGACGTAGCGTTCGCAGTCAAGTAGCACGTACAAGACAGGATTCTCGGGCGTACCTACCACTCCCTGATCGCCACCAGATATCTACCCCCCCTCCTCCTTTTCACCAACCAGGCACCACATCCTTCCAGAACCCATCATGATGGCTGGTGAATAGCCTTAACCGCCAGTCGTTTTATCCAGCTTCTCTCCCTCCGTCCTCCCCCACAATCCACGGAGACTCCCAAAGTCTATTGTGAGCGCGCGGAATGGCCCCTCACGATTTCCTCGTAAAAACTAATGAAACACCACTTTATTGTCGGTTACAAAACACACTCCTCCCACCCCCTCCTATCAGACTCCGGGTCCTTTTCTCCTTCCTCAGCTGAGCCGATCACCCCTTCCCTGTCCGTTGACGATCATCTTCGTCCCTCCTGCTGTATACACGATCCGTACTGCCCTCAAGAAGATCGGACGTCGTCTGACGGCGATATCCACTCCTCCATGTCTGTCTTTACATACAACCCACCCACACCCCATCGTCGGGTACCCCCAAGAAGCCAGAACCATCGCCGATAAGGGACCATCAGCTAATGTTACCACAACCTCTCCCCAACAGCCTTCGTAGTGGACGAAAAATATAATCTCTGATGGATATCTGGAGCGAGGAAAAGAACGGGAGGAGGAGAAAAATACACCGGGGCCATTTTAATGGGAGCATGGAGGAAAAACGGTAACGGGACTGACTGGGGAGATTCTTTGGCGAGGGAAGCGTCTTTATGCGACGGTCCTGCGACGCGGCATCGTTCCAGTGAAGATGACCGGTTTTCATGGGGTCGTTCACGGACCTTAGTTCGGGCCGACCACAAAACGAAAGACGCATATTCTTCTTCTTCGAAGAGTCCAGCCCTTGCTGTTTATTACCGTCGTGGTGCAAGCACTGGACTGGCCGGAATACACGTGTTCTTCCAGAAGGAGGAAACTGTCCGTATACTTCAGTCCAGCTGATAACCGAAGCTAGTGGGACGAAATTCAAGAACCGCTCGGCTAAATTTATCAAAGCAATTTTGAAGCCTTTGCTGGAGTATTACTCGTGCTACGGTTAGGTGAAGAGTTCCTTGTCTTTGAAGAAAATATTTCAAGTTTCATTGCAGGGGCACAACAATTCAAACACCCAAGGAAAAAGTGTGGTGGGAGTTGGGAGTAACTATTATGGGTTTGCAAATATTTTACGTAGCTGTCCGCAACGATTTTCTGTGGCATAAAATTTATGCAGTTTAATGTCCATCTTTAAGGAGGTACAATGGTCACCATCTTGGGTAATAGAATTTTGCTTTCATAAAATGGCTTTAAATTGCATAATATGTTACTAAGATAAAGAACACGTAAAATTATTGTATGCGAACATGTTGATTGCTTAAGGGCTTGGGCCCGAGTTTCCCGGCTTTCAAGAGAATTATTATTTTTTAAATCCATACGAGAGTGAATATCGTAAAATTGCTTCGTAACTTTTTTGCAAATAGGTTTTACTATGCAATGTAATTTTTCGAGACAAACTGTATGATGAGTATAGCTAATTTATCAATTAAAAGGAAATTTCGTTAATTAACTAATTAGCAACTATTTTGCAGTCTTCTGACTCGACAAAATAGAGTATGCAGTTTAAATCAGTCATAACAAAGTTACGAAGCGATTTTACGATATTGGCTCCCATTTATCTTTTAAAAAATAATTGTCGTTAAATTCGAAGTAACTCGGGCCATGCCCTTAAGGTTTGCCCCTGCCTAATGGACTCAGAAGGGAGTGGGGGAGGGAGTGAGAGTGAGAATAACCCTTGCCTCCTGTTCCTGCGCCCCTATTTCAACGTCTCACTTATGTTCACCAGTGTCGTGCAAGAACTCCAGAATTGAGCCAACAATAGAATTCGTACTCTAAAATAGGGTTCTGTATACTACTGAAATTGGCATGGCGGTTTAGTTATCATTTATAAATCTAAAAAATTGTGGTTATTATATGACGACAGTGTAGACTCCAAACGACTGTAGTCTCGTTCGACGTGGCCAACAATGTCGTGGCTTGTTGCAAACAATGCTTCTGTCCAGTAATAAATGAGTTCCACGGTATAATGTCCAACTTTCTGCAAATGGTTCGCAGAAGTAAACTACATCACTTTGACGCTCGTGCACAATCGAATTACAGATTGTTCTTCGATGTGTCAGGACTGTGAAGCCTAGCTTGTCTCATTGTAATTAGAGATGCTGGTTTGTCGCGGAAAAACTTGACTGTTTGCTAGGTTTCAACGTACGTTCAGCTTATAAAAAGATTACAGGCTCTCGCTTGTACGTAGAGCTATTGCCCGATTTGACTAAGCCAATAAGAATCCCGCTATTGTAATATTTGGTGCCTATTATTGGTCTGCCCAGTAGCTAATGGCGTGTCACAGAAAACCAAAAAATACACACAAACAAACAGGCACGTATACAAAGAAATGGACTTTGCTTCTTGGTGGAGTTATATGTGTTTACCTTTGTTTGCCAGTTGCGAAGAAAGTCCTTTTGTTTGTTTACTTGTCTGCTGTTCCTCTGAGTAGCAGCTAGTGGACACATTGTCGGGGCTTGAGTATGCATAGTATAATGGATTCTAGCCTGTAGGTCATTGGATTGGCGAAATTTTCCTGTCCCTACCAATCACTGACCACAAAGCAGAGGTACAGGTGCGCACGTAGGGCACTGTGTGATAGCATTGTACTCGCGTTGTTGACTGCCGCGACTCGGGCTCCGCGCTGACTGTGTCTGCCTCGGTTGCGACATGCCCTCCCTCCCCCCTGCCCCTCGTACTCTGGGGGGAAACCACCCATTACGGTCAATCGGGGGCGCCCGCAGGAGCTGATGTTTCCTCGTTGCAAGACCGCGAATCCACGTGACGAGGGACGTGAGTAAACATACCGCACGACGATAACAACAACGAAGTTCTTCGAGGAATCTGCACGTGCCTGGCGGTGGTTGTAGTAAGAAACCTGTCGGTCTGTCTCCGTCCGGCTACCAGAACGCTTGACCACCAGGGGACATATTCTGTAATTTTACAGTCACCAGACTCCAATTTACTGTAGTCTTGTTCCATTTTTTTTTTTTGTTGACAACGTCGTGGCTTGCTGCGGAGAATGCTTCTGAACAATAATTAAAGATGATGGTATATCGCGAAATTTTTTACACCAACATACCCTTGAAAACACTGTGGTTTTCTTGTGGCATGTATGATTGGGTGATATGCCATACAACGTAGATGTCTGCATACCAATAACAAACATGAAATATTACAATAGCGGGATTCTTATTTCTTAGTCAAATAGGACAACAGTCATACGCACAAGCGAAAGCTGAATGTACGTTAAAACCCAGCAATCAGTCAAGTTTTCCCGCGATAAACCATTATGTATACATAAGAACCCTGATTTTCCCGAAAATAATTTTGCCCCACTTTGTTTCAGTGACTAATGTGTACATCTGCAGTTCTACTTCATGGTTATTGGCAGCTTGTCTTTGTAACGTTATGTGTCTCATTTGACTTTGCCAATCACAATAACGTTACTAAAACGTCACAAGTCTGTGATTTGTCAGTAAAACCCCAAGACATATCTGAGCTAAGGCATCTAATCACTGATTGTGAAGCAGAGCTGCAGGTAAGTCACTGCAACAAAGCGGTGCAAAATTCTTTTCGCGGAAATTAGGGGTCCCTATGTATACCAATAATTCATAAGTTCTGCGGTGGAATGACCAGCCTCTTATAAACGGGCCACAGAAGTAAACATGCTCTTGGCTAATGGAACCACGAATACACACTTCGGTGGTTCTCCATTGCCTTCCCGGGATGGGATTGAAGGAACAAACAAACACGTGACATCAAATATCTATCTATCAGTCCAGGAATTGATCCCGGGACTCTTGCCCACTGGCCAGGAACTCTAACAATTTTTTTTTCGAATATAAAAATTAGTTTGGTGCAATGGTACAGTAGGAAAAACATCCCCCCTTCCTTTTCAAGTCGACAAATTTTAGTAACCACGAGTAGTTTGTAGTTTGTACGAGACAATTGTATTCTGAAGATTGTACGTAATCAGTCAGGACGAACACAATTTAACACCCGGACGGACCTGGGAAACGAACCCAGCACCTCTCTACCGTAAGCTGGCGCGCATCCATCTACACTCATTACAGAAGTAGGCTCTGCTAACCGAAGCGGCTAAACTTTAACATATTAAAACGGCTTAATATATATTCCAGCAAAACGTGTTGAAAGCTCGAACAACCGAGCCATACTGAGAACTGCTAACTGACCTATGACCTACTTGGCGTATGCATACGTAACATTGGTTTTAATTTCGTAAGTTATATGCTTGAAAGTAGTTAATCCACACGAGTTGTGGAAGTTGGGAAGTTGATTAAAATCATCTACTTACGAGTTGCTTACCCTGGCAGGTGCAAATGTTGCTTGTTCGCCGCAGTAGATTTCTTTACGTGCACAACGTTAATTACCGGCCAAGTAATTATGTACCTTATTTGTAATGCAGATTCAATCAAGTCAAGCCCTTTGTTAGATAATTTTTAAATGTACTTGTTGATTCTAACACTTGAATGCAGCCGAGCACGTGTAGCTTAAGATCTGTAGTAGTGGTGTTTTGCTTGTACGTAATCGACTAAATGTTTTTAAATACAGTAAGGTTTTTTTAGCACACTTGTAAAAAACTCGGCATGTGTTTTATTTGCGTGAATTCTGATAAGTCAAGTTATTTACAAGTACTAAAAGTAACGCATGGAATAACTTCTCACTAAAAGGACTTGACAAAGGACGAAGTCTTATAACCAAATCTTTGTGCAATACTGAAAGTATACACGCTATATGAACATAACGGCATCATACGGCTGCAAAGATAAAGATAGGACAATAACTGCCAACAACTGAAATAAAAAGAACTAAAATTCTATTTCATCAACACGCTTTTCCAAAAATAATTATTATATGGCCGACAGTTACATAATGGACGAATTTTGGAATAACTATAAATATAGCTAGTATCTTCTCCGAAATAATGATATTTTTAAATTTTAAGTAACTTAAAGCCCAATGACGCAACTTTTTCTTTTGTTGCAAAGTGGCCAACAATAGTAATACAATAATGTTATCATTTTTGTATAGAAATTCGTAGGCATGAAATGACTACTGCCTGTGCATGGAGACATTTTAAAAATCATACAATTAATTAATACTCCATTGCTGCTTAAGTAATACGGTAGGTCCATTCGCCGAAAATGAGTGCAAGTGCATTAGGAATGAACCTGTAGGTGTACATAAAGCGTACCATTACCAACGGTTTTCTCGACGAAAGGGAGAAATTCCTATTCAATGTTTTTAGCGTGAGAGCTATTGACTGCGTCATTACTTTAAGGTGGAATATAAATCGTCACGTCAATTTAATTTTTCCCTTACCTTTTCCCAGGATATATTTTTGTATCATTTGCCACGACAGGGCATATATATATATATATATATATATATATATATATATATATATATATATATATATATATATATATATATACAATCAGTTCGAATGCAAAATAAACGGAATATTTCATTGAGTTATCCTGTTGTAGAAATGGTATTTCCTGTCGTTAGAACCCCAAAGATATTTTAACAAAATTATTTTCCAGTAGTTACTTTTAAATTGCCAACCAAGCCAAATTCTGCGACTGTTCGTAACCAGTGTACATACCTAATAGAATCTGGAAAAGAAGTAGTACCGGATGTTCAACATCGTAAGAGAAAGAACATTCTTGAGAATAGTTTATCGTTAGCCTTCTGGTTCATATTTTAAAAAAAAGTTCCGTTTAACGTAATGCTGTATGTCGTTTGAAAATATTTACAAAAAGCATCATGCCACTATGCAAGAGTGTTGAAATATTCAGTTCTGAAGGTCATTAACGCGAATATTTGTTTGAGGTCTCTAGTAACGAACATGCATTGAAACAACATGTTCCGTTAGCATCGCATACGTTCGAATAAGCACGGGCTTATCGGTTGTCGACATTTGACACGTATTTGGACCAGTCAACAGGGATTATAAACACACCACGGATTTAACTGGAAAATTTAAACTCTTTGAGCGACAGGCCGTGTAGCGGATGATAACAAGTGTAAATACCATTAAGAATTAAGTGAATCAAATATTTGCCGGGTTAAAACAGGTCTACGTCCATTTTAATTGTACGACACAAGCAATTTTTTAATTGCAGTACTTTATTTCTACAATAGCTCACTCTTGCCCCGGTGTACTCGATTTCACTCTGTTTCAGAACAAATTGTATAGTTCTGATGCCACTTACCGATTATGCGTTGTTCATTTTACATGCAATATCAGTCGACATTTTGGTTCTAGGTATGTTGAGTCACTGATTTTTTATGAAAAGAATTACGCATACATTTATTACAACGCCTCACGTGTACAGCGGCAGCTTTGTATGCTTCGCGGTTATTGGCAGCGTCATTTGTTCAAACATGTCTCCCATTTGACTGAAACAATCATAATTATTGTGACACCAAACGGCTGTGATTTTCTAGTAGAACCCCAACACTAATGAAAGTTAAGGGGGAGGTTCACCGAGAATTTTAATTGTTTTGATCATGTTATGACAATATATTTTCTGTAATAAAATTGTTTTACCTTGCATTTATTCGTATAATGGCGTTTCAAAGTCCGAATTTGCATGGAACGGTATTGTGTTAGAAGGGATAACCAATTAAATTACAGAAACGAAATAATTCACACTGATGAACGGTGTCATAGGCTACGTCAAAACACACATAAAATACGCATAATTAATTTTTTGTATTACTAAAAATTTTCATTTTAAATTAAGTTTTTTTAAACTCAAAAAAATTAAGCTATTTTCATGAATTGGCGTAACCTAAGACACTGTTTTTCTGTGTGAACTATTTCATTTCGGTCAGTCGGTTGGTTTTTATTTCTCTCATAAAACCGTTTTATGCAAATTTGGATTTAGGCATGCCACCATACGAAAACTATGAAAAAAAAATTCACAATATATGTCTACAAAACAATCCATGTCTCGTACAAATATAAAAATTATTAAAACAACTTAATTTTTTTGGTGAAATCCCCCCCCCCTCCCCAACCACTTTTTAAATCACTCAAACAGAGTCAACGAAGTAGTAGGCCTACTGCGTATGTGAACATAAGGCATTGATACAAAATAATGCATAGTCTCCATAGACTCCAAAGTCCTCTATACACTCTGTCCTCAACTACTTGAACAATGACTGCTGCTCCAGTGATTATACATGTGACAAGGTAGCGCGGGAGACAGTGAGTATTTTGATGCAGCTTTGCTATAGGTTCGCAGAAGCTCAAGAACAGTGGCGTAGCGTGGCTGTGTTCCGAGGCGTGCGGTATTAGCAGCGACTATACGCTTAGAGCAGTTGTGTTGTTGCAGAGACCAAGGTGTATATATTATAAGTACCTTGCCTCTTGTACGCTACTGGCTGTGGAGTGTTCCTGACCATACAAGTCAAGTGGTTCCTCAGACAACTCAGTGTTGTGTATAGTCATTGCTGGGCACCGCACACCTTGGAACACGCCACGCGACGCCACTGTTCAAGAAAGAGTTTAATCAACAGTGACTCGAGATTACGGTTAATCGTGGGAAAACTTGACTGTTTGCTGGATTTCAACACACGTTCAGCTTACCAGAAGATTACTGGCTTAAGCTTGCTCTTGGAGATGTTACCCTATTTGACTTAGCCAATAACAATCCCGATATTGTAATATTTGATGCCTGCTATTGGTCTGCAGACAGCTACGTTGTGTCAGAAGTACATCATTTAATCATATGTGTTGCAAGAAACTACGGTGTTTTCAAGGGTATGTTGGCACAAAATACTTTAGCGATGTACCATATACGATGGTGAAGAATGAAAACCTTCTATGTCAACAATTTTTAATTTCACAAGGAAGAGAAAACCCGGTTTATTTTGTATGGAGTACATTCACAGCTGTAATCTTGATATAACATATTTAGTTCAAAAAATATTTCCTATGTTCACTATGTCAAACATACTTCTTCAAATTTTCTGTGCAGTAACATTTAAAAAACGCTGAAAACTGACACAGAAGGTTTCCATTCTTCACCATCTATAATATAAAACAATTACCCAATCATGAAAAAAAACGAACTTGTACATTCGTTTGAAATATAATGTCTTCTCAAACGAATTCGCGGAAATCCGGGTCTCCATGCATTGTCAATTCGCCAGAAAATAGTTGCTCTGTGTACAGAACATTGTTTAGGAGAAGAGGCATTTTTATCCCCCCTCCTCCCGCTTTTCCATCCCTTCAAGGTGTTTGCCAGCGCTATCCCAACCAGACTGGATTGTTGACCGCACCAAACCAAACAGCGCGTGCCGAGAGAACAAATGTCGCCGCAGGAGAACTGCGGAAGACGGCCGGGGTAATTAATCGGGCCGGAATTAGCGGTGGCATCTGCTCCGCGACGCGTCAATTAAGAACCGTGGCACGCGGCCCTCGAACCTAACGAGGAAGATGGCGTTGGTCGGCTAATTGGAGATGAAAGCACGCCGATAAGAATTTCCGATCGTTCCTGGAGTAGCGCTTCTCCATCTCCTTTAAACTCGTCAGGCGATACTTCGATGGCCCTGTCCAACAGAGAAACAACTAAAAAATCGATAATTTAAGCAAAATGCATTTGAAACGTTTATGTTTCTCTGAAAAAATATGGTTGTTAAGGAGTATTGCTGGTTAATAAATTAGCAAAATTTCGAGATGTTTCGTTTAGCATTACTTCGCAAAGAATAGTATACCTTAGACATAAAATTATATGATGCATCTTTTTTGCTAGAGTCGAAGTTTTGATACTAATAAGGTTGTAAAATATTGGAATTTCAGCGAAATCTAATATATAAAATTTTCGTGTCACAGTTTTTATTTCCATACTCCTCCGAAATGGCTTAACCGATTTCAATGACATTTTGTATATACATTCGGTAGGTCTACGAATAGGTTTTTATCTATTTTTTATACTCCTGAGTGCTATTGTTTAGTAAATATTTTTAATTTAATAATTTTAGAACCCGGTCGATAACTGTGTAAGTGATAATTGATAAGTTATCCCCACGAGCTGATACCAGTCTATCCCCACCAGATGTCGCTGCTCTATTATTATTTATTAATTTCTTTATTATTATACCTCTTCCACTTATATACCACACTTACAATAAGTTAATTATGTGGCAAAACAATGTTTGTCGGGGCAGCCAGTATTATAATATAACTCTATTTGGTAATACATAATATTCTTCTGTAAAATCATTTACTTATTTATAGTAACCAAGACGCATTCCTCGTGAATGTATTTATGTATGTATATCTTTTTGTAGATTTTTTTTTGTGTGAAAATCGACTAAAATCGAAGCGTATGTCAATATTTTCTGTCCCCTTTTCTCTTCTACACTCATAGAAACTCCCCTCTTGTCAATGTCTACCTTGGATTCCACCCTCAGCGTGTCTTCTCAGACGAGAACACAGCTGTCACTCAAAGTACGTCCGTTGACCGCTTACTCAGCTCTCTGCTATGTAGTGACACTCCTTAATATATTTGCTTCAATTTTTCGACCGATAGTGCAATGTTTAGTATTTAAGGTGGTTAAACCTTTGGTGAAATTATAACAATTCAAATAAAATTTGATAAATTATTAGGTCTGTACTGTGAAACATAATGAAGTGCTACATTGTTGAAACAAGTGAATCTCCGTTTGGTTTCTCTTTCTAACTGGTTAGAGTATATTTCTGTCGATATGTTTATGTACTTAACCATGGCCATATTTCCAGAAGGTCAGAGTCTTGAATGTGGCAACGCTGCATCGTGGGCGTACTGCCTGTCGCTCATTGGCCGCTCTAGTCTGTGCAGACGTGTACACGCTACTAAATCTGCACGTAGACAAGCTACAGGGCTAGAGCACAGACTAAATAGTAATACAGACGCGAAATGACGTGATGGCTCTTTTGTTATTGTCGAACTTCGCCGCTTACTGGCTGTCCGAGGCGGTTAATACCAGTCCCGTGTATGTTTAGCAGGTTTCCTATTGGCCTGGCTGCTGGCTAGAAGGGTGCTGCCTTATCATGATTGGCGGTAGGCGTTTCCGCCATGTTGCTGGCCAGCAAAACCATTTTTCTGGCGCGTGTGACTGAGTTTACCGTCCTACCGTCTATTTCACGTCTGTAGTCCTTCATATTCTGTGACTATGGCAGCCGAGTAATGACCGGTAGCAGGCTCCCGAATGCAACGTTGCCACATTTAATATCCGGTCTTCTACTAAAGACGACCATGCCATAACTCATGAAATGCCCTTTTTAGTTGTTTTCCTTTTGGACTGAGTTATCGATGTTGGTATAAAAATGAATTTTTCATGAAATTTGGATGCGCAATTCATGTTATATATAATAATTTTTTGTTGTGTGTACTGTACATTGCTAATTGCGTTCTGATTGCTTTTAATCAAAACTAGTAGTTAAAGCAAAAGCATTTGAAGGGCAACCATGAATCATAGGACTCCCTTAGAGGTGTATAATGGCTGCTTTCCCTTATGTTCAAAGAGCGACTAAATTATTTCTCAGGTCGAAAAACATTTAAATACTAGGCCCACACTACGTCAAAACGTGTCTGAAATGCCTGTTATGTTCCTTTTAAGTTGTAGGGTTTCTAAGTGCTTGTATACATGCAAGGCCTCTGACAATACTGTACCATTGGGACTTGCGTGTAGGCAATAAATTATCATGAAATGAAATACACGTCGAAACAATTTGGCAGTCAAATGTAGGCTAACAAATACTTGGTTTAGTATTTTCTAAGCGCATTAATATTGATATACAGGATAATTTTTACCAAGTATTTCCGTTTGTGTTTTGAGGGGGCGTAGAAACCCAGTGATGTAAATCATTTCTAAAGTTCCAACACCACGTGGTTCGGGACCCAGTATGTTGATGATGGTTTTGTCGTCCAAAGCCTATCTGCGGATAGCGCGCTCCCCAAAGTAATTTTCGCTTAACTGTAGTATGCTTAGTTTTTTAACGAATGAGAATGATTAACTTTCTTCCTAATGTTTTTTAAAAACTCTGCAGACAAATTTCTCAAGTACCATCGGTAGGAGTGACTAGAAAAAGTAGCGTATGAGAAGGGGGGAGGGTAGAAAAAATACTTTCCTCAAGCTCTTATCTATTAGCGAAAAAGACTGTGGTGTAGTTTATTCTGTCAATCACAAGGTAACAGCAGGAAATAAACATGTCCATGACTATTCAGTGTCTATTATGGTTTAGCTTCTATCTCTTCAAACACGTTTTTTTCCCTTGTAAAATTTCAATGTTTGCCCTTGAAAAAATACAAAGTGTATAGTTATAAATAATAACAAAGTACATTTACGAGGATTTGTAAAAGCACAAAGAAAATCCTCGTAAATTTTACAGATTTTTCTAGACTATGCCTGGAAGATTGCATTTTCTTACGTAAAACACACGTTCCATTATTCCGCCAAAAATGCTATTTAATAACCTTTTATCATAGTTCGAGCAACAGGTCGCACATGGAAACAAATATTTTTTGGTTCTTGATCAAATGCATTTACTTGCAATAATCTCATAAATACTTGCTGTTAATAATTAAATTTTTGTTAGTTAACCATAAATTTGAAACTAACAGAAATTATGCTGAAATTCGTAAATGGCAAATTCAACACGAAAAGCAAGACGCCACGTTAAGGGGCCTCCACACCTGTTCATCAAATGCGTTGCAGCGAGTTACTACTATTCTATTTTTACTGCCTCACACAAACAAACGCAGCCTATCTAGGGAGGTCCCTTAAATTATATTTCTTAGCACATGTCCCTCACGCACGCTTAAGAAGTTTCGGAATGAAACGTTTCCAACCGAAGATGTACAACCGTGTGTTGGCCTCTTTAGTTATATAACAGAAATCCTATGTTGATGTTTAGAAGTTCCCTTTTGTGATGTATTTTTAACAACTACTAGGAAAGAGTGTCAGATTTTGGTTAGCACTTAACATCGAGGTCTTTAGCGCTGGCGAGGGGTGACGTGAGGTGAATATGGAGCAGTACCGGAATGAAATATACGCGTCGAAACAGTTTGGCAGTCAAATGTAGGCTAACAAATACTTGGTTTGGCATTTTTCAAGCACATTACACGGGGGAAACGGGAGATCCCTGAGAAAATCGGCCGACCAGTGGTATCGTCCGGCACGATTCTCACATGCGAAAATCCGGGGACCTACCCCGCCGGGAATCGAACCCGGATCGCCTTTGTGGGAGGCACATGGTCTGATAATTCAGCCACAGCGGCCCCAACGAATACTAGGACAAGGAACATAACCTACCGGGGGTTTGTGATCAAGGCCGGGCCGGGAAAGGGGGATGCGAGCGGACCCAATTTTTTATCGTAAGAATGTGGTCTTTCCTCGTATCTTCGTAGACACCTCGGGAAAGCACGGGTCAAACTCAGCGAGCCCTAGGGCGAGGTGTTACCAGCTGGGAGAGTGTCTCTCATACCCGCAGCCGCAGACGTTTCTCCGCGAGCCCTCTCCAGTGTTGCCACATCGCACTCTGTAAAATCAATAAATATCTTACGAGGGGGGTAGATCCCCGAGAAAACTCGCCGGCAAGCAGCATCGTCCGGCACGATTCCCGCGTGTGGAAATCCAGGGACCGACCCCGTCGGGCATTGAACACACAGCCTTGGTGGCAGGCGAGTACGCCAGTCACCGCACCAAACGTGGCTCCACATTACGTAGAAATAAACCAATGGAACAAAATCGACGTAAGTGTGATGTAGAGTTCGGTACGTATGGTTTTAATGGAGACGGGTGAAAAGAAGTGTGGATATCTTTAAAATAAGTGTATATTTGAAACGAAACTAATTTTTCTTGCCGATTTAACATTTCCTTGTACTGCTGTGTAAAATTTCACAAAAATTAAATACAATGTCTGAAGGCGTTTTCTGTACTGTTTCTATTTTGTAGGTAGTTATGAAGGGGTGGGGGATGGCGTCTATCTGGATCCGAAACCTGTATTGCATTTGAGCAAGCACATTAACCAGTTAACTTTCATGCAATACTTTTTTATGCTACAGAATTTCATATACATAAAGTAATAAATAGTTCCCTTTTAACACAAGAGTTTAAATTTATCGGCGGAGCAAATAGCATGCAATTATAATCATGTACATCTATCTGCCAGCTGAAGTCAACGAGTGTCGGCGAGAATACAGTTTTGTTTGTACTGGTATCAGCCAGTAGCCTTACACAATACTAACACTGAATTTAATGTTTTTTAAATGTATTTCGCGTTCGAAAATACTCGCAATAATCTGTAATGGGATTAAGTTAAATTTTATGTATGTCATAAATATGGAAATATAAATTAAACTCCCTTATCTCAAATTGAAAAGCTTTTAAACGTAAATAAAATTCATATGTCTCGTTACAAAAATTATTCTAGATTTAAAGCCCCCATAAAAAAAATGTGTTTGTTATCATGCAAAGATAATTTTCTGTGCATAAAATGCAAATAAAATAATGGTTTCAAGATATAAACCCGCTACATAAATATGATATGTATCGTACGAAGTAAGTATAAATATGTTTGTATGGCAAAAATATATATATACATATGTGCATAGCGTAGTAGAACAGTGGTATGTTTGGCATCACTGTTTCTACGTAACCGAGTCGTGGATGGTTAAAAACGTTCCTGGCAGTCCGGTTACCGCAAAAACGGAACAAAGGACTGGCGGCTGCATTCTCGCATAACCACAAGAATCGTCGAAGACTTTTTTTACGTACCCGAAATTAAGTTTTCGCCTTAAGCTTTGTAGTTCCAGATTCTGTCATATTTGATTTTCTCTTCGACTGCTATGGTGATAAGGAATCTGTTTATGTTCTTGACTGGTGACAGTACTTTTAATTCCTATTGCTATCATCGAATCATTTATTTGTTATAGAAGACGTGAAAAATCACTTGGTAAACCCGGGCATAGTAAAATTACCAATTCGAGTCGTTTAAATAATGAAATTTTCTTGTTTCCTAAAAGTGAACCGAGTTATTTGTTTGCATGCCTCGATCACAACCTGGCTAAACTTTGGTGATCAAGCATCCTGAACGTATTAACCCAGCTATCGGACCTCCCAGTGCTACATTATCCTTCGACCGTCATGTTGATTTCGGCGCTGTGCATGGCTCCCGTCTCATTTATTTCCTTCAGTAAGACTTCCTTATTCCCCCGCATATTCAATCGGCCCAGACGTGGTGGGCTACCAGTGCCAGTTTACATTCCGCCCTCACGCCCAAACACCAAACACCAGCTCGACTCTAGTCGTTATTATAACACGCAACTTTATTGGATTTTTTCTGTCCTATGTATGGTAGTAATAACGTAAACTACTGCGGCTAACCATGGACCTAAAACTCACGACCTCGTTGACAGAAAACTCTCCATTTAATCGTAATCAACCTCCATCATAGATTCGTGGCTTGGTAAGTTGCGATAGAGTATCGCGTGTTTTTTTCCCCATTTCTTAATTTAGTAAATTATATTCTGATATCATAGCAGTGATTTGTTTTACGTGCGCGTCCTATGCACACTATACAACATAAACGTAATTTAAGGTCTCGCTCTTTAGTTTTGCAGTGGTTTCGAAAATATTTTTTAAACACAAATCAATACATGTATCAAAAATTCATTCTTACAATTTTTACACTTAAATATCGTAGTCTGTATCTGAATATTTCTGTTGCAATACACCAACCGGAATTCTATTTTTTTGCCCTTGAAATATTACATATTTGGGTAAAATAAGCCAAAATTAAGCACAATAATTTTTTGCTAACAAACGGTACATTATTTCAAAAAACGCTCTGGTAAAATTGTGTATCGTTTGACTGTACATAGTCTCAAATTTTTTCAAAGCATTTGGTTAAAAAGTATTTTAGTTATTTGCAATTGTTTTAAATAAATGAAAGATCATGGCCTTAAATCTCGGTCGAAATGAAGAGTTATGTAACAAAAAAAAAAGTATATTCATTTAAGAAATGTTGTAACATCAATATGGCACAGTCATTAGAGCAAGATAGTTCGTTTCGTTACTTTGAAGTGTGTATATTTACAGTAAATATCAGTTGTTAAATGCCCATTTTCCTTACGATTTCTCCGAAGAAGGTGAATCGGGACCAAAGAAGAACTACGCAAGGGTCGTGGAGTCTATTTTGTAAAGTATTTCATTACTGAACATTTTAGTGAAAATTACATAAAAATCATATTCCAGAAAGAGTAAAAGGTGTTGATTTTCATGTAAGGATAATTCGTACACGAATCAAGATTAAATGCAAAATATTTGCAAACCATAAGAGAAAAATTAGCATATAAAGTTTCATTGTTTACAAACATAAAGCATAGTAAAAATTGCAAGTATGGATTTTTTTACTTATGAGCATTATTAACGTGCGGTGTATATTTAAGCCAACCGTCTAAAAACATTTTCATTTTAGCATAAATTATTTTTTTATTTTGTTCCAAGCAATGTATGCTACTTGGTACTGCTCGGTTTAATCTGCAGCACTTTTGATGAGGAGTGTCATTCGTTAGCAACCATGCATAATGATGAGGAATTCCGTTTAAAGTGAGTCTTAATTCTTGCATCCTGTTATATATATATATATATATATATATATATATATATATATATATATATATATATATATATATAT